>JAODKW010332819.1:0-23943 GCA_027576515.1 Dryopteris marginalis
TCCTCCCATTTAAGGGTATGTAAGTGTTATGAAATCCCTAGAGAAAATCTTTGGTTCAATCACCAAGTATCCTTGTAACATGGACAGAATAAACTTATTGTGAGTTCCCCTAAGACGGGAAATTCTCCTACCGTTCCTATGAGTAGAGGTCTTGACGATCATGTTTGACGATCATGTTCTGAAACAGTTTCAAGTCCTCAATCCTAATCTCCTCCCTTTCTTAGTTACAGGCTATGGTTCACAAAACTCAGAGGGCATCTCCCCAAGAATTGGTTCCCACTTTTGTAACTGCGATCTCACAATCACTCTAGTCAGCAGGCTAGTTGATCCATCATGACCCGAAGGGTATCTCCCTGTGAATGATTTTCAACTGCGGTGACTCGTAAATCCCTCTAATCTAATCCCCATTCCGAGCTTGTGTCTTCCGATATGGAAGACTTAGCAAGAAGTCTTCGAGACTTAACTATTTTTTCAAATTATAGAAAAAGGTTTCCCAGAGTTCCTTTGTTTCTAGGAACTCTTTAACACATTAAAACCACGATTTTGAGTGATCAAGATAAACTATCTGTAGGAATAGGTTCCAAATTGGGACCTATTCTAGAACTTGACTTCCAAACTTGATTACTAAATTTACATTTAAAAATATTGCAAAATTTCTCAATTTGGGTACTTTGGTATTCATTAAATGTTTGTAGGAACTTTATTTTTCTCTTTCTTTGTCTTCGAGCGAGCTTTATTTATCACACTAATTACTAGATTTAATCTTAATCACTTAAGTCTAAAAGATGCTTACTTCCTTCACTAATCTTTAAAGTGTGTTTTATCTTTCATTAATAATGTGCAGATGCATATGTTAATTTGCTAATCATTTAGGTGTGCGTCTAACCTTTTTGGTAAAGACTTCATTTAAACTTTTAAGCATTTCCATTAAAACTAGACTAGATTTTCCTTAATTTAGAGAGGATTCTATTAAAACTAAAGAGGTTTCTATTAGATCTAGAATTTATCCTTAAAGCTAAGCTAGCCCACTGCTTTCTTTTGGTAGCTTAGTAAGCGTTCCATTAAAGCTAAGGTAGCACACCCCTAACTTGGTTGCATGCCAATATTTCCATTAAAGCTAAGCTAATATACCCCTAGCTTGGTTGTTTGCCAATCTTTTCATGAAAGCTAAGCTAGCATACCCCTAGCTTGGTTGCCTCACAATCTTTCCATAAAATCCAAGCTAGCATATCCCTAGCATGTAAGCTTCACAAGATTTCCATTAAAGCTAAGCTAGCCTACCCCTAGCTTAGTTGCTTGCCAAGCTTTCCATGAAAGCTAACCTAGCATATCCCTAGCATGGAAGATTCACAAGCTTTCCAATAAAGCTAGAAGAACCTACTTCTAGCATGGAAGCTTCACTAGCTTTTTATTAAAGCTAGAAAAACCTACTTCTAGCATGGAAGCTTTACAAGCTTTTCATTAAAGCTAGTAAAGTTGTCATAAAGCTACACATGCTTTGGATTCAATCTTTTTGCAAGCTTTCTCTTAATCTACAATTGCTCACCCTTAAGCTAATAAAGCTTAGCAGTCTTTTCTACAATCATAAAATTAATCTATGCATGATTATCAAGCTTTCTACCAAAGCTACAAATGCATCACCTTCATGTACAGAAGCTAACAAGCTTTCCATAAATCTTACACATGCAAAAGAAAAAGAGAGAGAGAGATGAATTATCCACCTCAAAGAGGGATAGAGGATTAGGGTGTAGATCAATGGTTATCCCACCAAGAGATGAGGGAGAGAGGTTCAATGGATTCCTTCAAGAGTTTACCTTCTCAAAGAGGGATAGAGAATGGTTGAAATATTGTCTTTTTCAAGAGGGTGAGAGAGTCAAGGGAGTATAAAAATGGTTTTCCCACCAAGAGGAAGAGGGAGATATGTTCAATGGAGTTTTTCAAAGGTTTACCTTCTCAAAGAGGGATTGAGAATGGTTGAAAGCTTTGTCTTCTTCAAGAGGTGAGAGTATCAAGGGTGTAGATCAATGGTTTGCCCACCAAGTGGAAGAGGGAGAGAGGTTCAATGGAGTCCTTCAAGAGCTTACCTTCTCAGAAAGGGGTAGAGAATATTTTCTAAGAGAGAGAGGGTTGAAGGTTTAATGGAGACCTTCAAGCTTCTTCATTTCATGAAGGAGATAAAAGACTCCAATATGGAAAAGAGAGAGATCTTTCTTCTAAAATTGTATGCAATCCTAGAGTATTTAGTGTAGAGATTAGGATTTGCTCAATATATCTTATGAAAATACAAAGAAAGGCAAGTGTTTAAATAGCCAAGCACACCTCTTGGGCCAAAGTTGGGGTCCTATATAAGATAGACACTTGTATTGAGAGGATTCACCTCCTTCCGACACATGGAGAAATAGATATATTTCCAAATATTTAAATAAAAGAATTTGCATTACTTTTTCAATTTTTGATGAAGAGGCAAAATTAGATTTTTAGTCTATTTTTTTTTCACCTAAGTTAAAAGTCATTTACTAAAAAGAGAATTCCTTTTGGAACTTGATTTATCTTTTGGATTTTTCCATATGGAAAATTTTCATTGGACCCCATTTTTACATAGTTACTTCAAGATATTTATTTCCAACCAGTTTGAACGAGCAGTTGCTGATTCTTCCTTAAGACCCTTTCACATGGGTTTTTTGGCGAAGAATTCAAAACAAACTCATATTTTTCTAAAAATTCTTGAGATGAAGGATACCGACTTTATTTATATTGCGAGAGTAAATTACAACATTTAAAGGCATAAATAACCCTTTCCAGGGTTTTCTAAAAACTGCTCAAGATAGGAAAAAAAAGTTTTTACTTCCAAAATCTGAGGGATAGCTTTACAAGATTTCTACGGCGGGGGAGGGCCCTGACAAACACCCCAATAAAAAGAACGCGCTATCCTCAGCTCGATAAATAGGAAAAAAAAAAGTTGATCCTAGTCTTCCCAAGATGCAGATTCAAGCATAAGCTGGCGGTCATGGAAAAAAAAGTAGCAAAACTATCCCAACTAGAGGTCTAATTCTGAGGATCTATCAAGCATAAGCTGGCTATCAGAGCGCATGGAAAAAAGTAGGAAAATAATCCCAACTAGAGGTCTAATTATGAGGATCTATCAAGCATAAGCTGGCTATCACAGGGCATGGAAAAAAGTAATAAAATGATCTCAACTAGAGGCCTAATTTTGAGGATCTATCAAGCATAATCTGGCTATCACAAGGCATGGAAAAAAAGTAGCAAAATGATCCCAACTAGAGGTCTAATTTTGAGGATCTATCAAGCATAAGTTGGCTATCACACGGCATGGCAAAAAAGTAGCAAAATGATCCCAACCATAGGTCTAATTTTGAGGATCTATCAAGCTTTGCTTCACACTCATCAACACCTCCACTGCGTCAAAAACTTTGCGAAGAGTGGTCAATTTTGCAGCAGCTTCTCTTAAGTCTGCAGGATGAATTTGGCTCTATAATCACTTCCTCTCATGCTCTCTATGGAAATCTCTAAGGCTAAATACTGTTAATTCCTCCCGCTAGGATCCATAGCTGCATAGAATTTTGCCTTTCCTTCAAACTCATCTTCTAAGGTAACATGATTCACATTGGCTTGAACAAGACCGTGTTTGCCTTGATTTTACGCATCCTCCTGTATCATTTCTTCCTCCTCCTCTAGTTCTTCTTAGAGCTCTGTGATTATTTCTATTTTGATAAATTGGTTCTTGAGGAGGAAGAGTCTTTCTCTTCTCCTCTGCTATTAAATTCTTTTACTGACTACTCAATTTTGACTTAGCCTAGATAAGGGCATTTATGAGGGAGCTAAGTCTTAATGCTTCCAACTCGTTTGGCAAGGCTACCCTCCAAATTGCGGGTAAACCTACTCAAGCCTTGCTCTTCTATCAAATGAGGAGCATGTCAAGACAACTTGATAAGATCTTTGTAATAGACATCAATAGGACAATCTCTCCTAGCACAGAAAAAGAATTCATTCATCTTTGTAGTGCTATAATTCAAGGACATGTATCTTTCTCTGAGCTTCTACTTGATATCTTCCCATCTTTAAGTATTTTTTGTCACTCCCTTAGATTGGCAATTGACCTTCAACCAAGTCTGTGCGGAACCTTCTAGCTTTGCTTGAGCTAGAACACTCTTTGCGGCATCATTATATCCTGCTAACAGGAAGTAATCACCCATCCAAATGATCCACTCTTTCAAGATCGTTGGGACATCAGTTCCCTCACCTGAGAAAGTCTTAGGCTGTAGGGCTTTGAGCAGATTACGCAAATCTTTATCTTCCCCAAACTCCTCAACTGGACCAACTCCTAAAATAGATGGGACTACATTAACTCGGTTTTGCCCAAAATTGGGGTGAAATGCACTGGAAGAATCATAGATGATTCTTCTACCACTAGCGCTATGCGGGGAATCCGCATTGGTCTACGTCAAGGTGCTGGGACTCAAAAAAAAATTAATCGTCATTACCACAATGGAAAAAACTACCACATTATTTCAAGACAATAAAGTAAAGATGAAAAGCCCATAACTTGACCTCCACATCACCATAATCTTGATCAATTGGTACTTTAAATAGACTCACCTTTTGTTCCATTCAAAAGAGGGCGATAAAAAGAAAAACAAAATCTGAAAAAGAGAGAGAGTATATGAACAAGGCTATTTTCCAATTTCTCTTACAGCAGATTATATCCGACGGCTACAATTGTTAAGAAGATACAAGATTACAATTTTCTTGAGAATGAACTTTTTTATTACAATTCAAGGGCAAAACAAATGATATATCCAATTGCAGGATACTCATCGAGGAACTAAATACAATAGATTTAGCAGACCAAAGGTCTATTCAATTATCCCCCATCCCCTCATTACAAAGAGCAAGACAAACCCGATGGTTGCACCACCATGCATAGCATCTAGGGAAAAGAGGTGGCATATCCCCCATTGGAATAGAACAATGGCAAATCTCCTCGCCCATAGCTCTCCATCAAGGCTGCAAAAATGGTCCCCCCAAGGGTAATCCAAAAGGACGGATGGTCATCTTTTCGCAAGGTAAGTACAGGCTTACAAACAACACCTTGCTTGCAAAACTTGGAGCTGCCAACCAAATAATACAATAGTGAGCTGGTCCAAATCCCATGGCTTCTTTGACAATTGCCAACCTCAACTTGTTCAAAATATGTTGTTGTCTCCATAAAGTCACTCTGGTGATGTATTGGCAAGTGATCCACCTTATTTGTGCTCCAATTGTCCCCTGTTGTGGAAATACAGAGCGAGTAACCGCCAAAACAAAAGCCCCTCTCACATAACAAGCTGAAATATCTAGATGATCTTTGATTCTTGCCATGGCCTCCTCCTCATGAAAATTCCAAGACATCTGCAAGGCCCACATACGTAAGAATATGTCCTCGCCTCACTCTTTCACAATACCATCAAACAGAATTTGATCTCACTATCAATTTTTTCATTATTTTTGCAATTCAACCAGAATTTTCCACAAACCAACCAAGACTTTCCACATCCATTCCAACAACAAACTTGACATTCCACATTTAACAACCATGATATATTTCCACATCTAGAATCCAATAACCAACTTGAAAGCCCACATCAAGCAATCAAGATGAATTTCCACATCCAAAATCAAGAAAACCGGATCCTCCAACCTCAAAATCCTCTTGACCTCTATCCTTTCTACATAAAGGGAGCATCGATTGCTTTCAAAATCTACAGATCAATCCCAGCCAACTCGCCCAGTTACGAGTAACATCAGATTGGATTGACCTAGCCACAAGTAGCATCTTTGGTCAATTTCACTTGGTCATGAGCAATTCTTGATTAGTATTGCCACTTACCGCTATCCTCTCTCAAACACTTGTAAAGTATCAAACCAGTAGTCCTCACACCCAAATACTTTTTTTTTTTAGGATCAAAGGAATTTCCGGTCACCAAGATCTTGGGTGATCAATCCGCAACCCCAATGTCTGTTTCTCCCTTCAAAAACCTACGCTCTAATACCACTTGTGAGGGCCTCGTCTCGGCCTCCCTAGACCGTTTAGGACAACCCTCCCAACTGGGACCAGGACCTTGCCAAAACCCCAATGTCCCAACAACGGCACCAGCCCAGTGGGGATCACTTGAAGAAAAAGATCAGAATAATCACACAAAGATATCCTCAAATTTCATCAAGTAAAAAATCTTACAATACTTTAAAATATATATACATGCAGAATTGATGATTCATTAAATCCCTTAGCAAAGATATTGTAGACTCTTTTTAAACATGTGGCCCAACAACCCATCCACACTTCCCTCTCCACCTTTGAGCCTTTTTATGAATTACTCTTTGGAAGTCTAAGTATTTGTTAGGAGAAGATTTATTCTTGGAAAACAATAGAAGACAATCAATCAGCAATCCAAAAATATAAATTTTATACTTCCAAAAGAATATTTCATTGGCAGACCCCCGCCCTTATTATTACCAAGCATACACATAGTTCTTAGGACACGTTTGCCTCTTACCAAGGCTGACACCTTCCTTCTACCTCCAATGCAAATGTCCAGATGGGCTCCGTAATAGTTCCACATTTATACTTTCTAAAGATGTACGGAAGGCTTGTTAACTCACTTAAATTCTTTTTTAGCCCTTAGCAAGCAAGAGTTATTCCTCAACTGTGTGTTTTGGATTGATTAGCTCCATGGTTCCTAGCCTTTCCATCCTAAGTTTATTTTTCCTTAAACAAAACAAGGTTTGTTAATTAATCACATCATCCACTCTTGACTACACCATTATTCTCCTCTTGGACTCGCGTGACCATTTGACTCACGCAGCCCTAAGTATATTACCTACTCAGGTCGCCCCCGAGTCTATACATCCTACACGGGTTTCCCCCTTGGCCATGTATAGTTTCTTACATTTTTCAAAATAGCCTGTATGGGTCGGCCCCGGAGCTATGTATAGTTCCTTTCCTTTTTCAAAATAGCCTATACGGGTTGCCCCCGGAGCTATGCATACCCAGACTACCTCAACAAAAATTTTGTTTGGGTTGATGATCATCTTTTACAAGTAATTCCTAGTAAAATAATTCCCAATTAACCCCCTTAGGGGTTTCACTCTATGAAAACTTACTATATCGCGTGCGTTCAAGGCCTATTTTGAAAATCCCTTATCTGTGAAATTTTGAATGAATATTATGTATTCTTTCTATTCAAATCTGTAATTTTTTTCCAAAATATAATAAATAAATCTCCTCTTTAAATATATTTCTGTAAGTTTTAAATATTTAAAATATCCTTCTGTTGAACTCTCGTGATAGGCAATTTTTTGTAAGTGACCCCCCTAAGTTAACCCCATGGTTCTTCTAGGATCAACTCTCTCCACTTGCCTATCCTTCCTTTTGACCCAGTCTAAATCTGGTTACTTTCTTTGGAGTTGAATTTAGAAATCCTAATTATTTTCCCTTAATCAATCAAGAAATTTATAAAGCAATCAGATATACTTCAAGTGTAGAGACTGAGCACACCATCATGCTATGTAAGGGACTAAAAACCCTTTGGTTAGTATGGAGAGTGGATCCAATTATCCATATAATTACCTAAACAATGTAGCTATTTAAAAGAATTCTGCGGATTTGCAAAGTCGTTTTGGTCTAGAACTGAACTCCTCCCATTTAGGGGAATGTAAGTGTTATGAAATCCCTAGAGAAAATCTTTGGTTCAATCACCAAGTATCCTCCTAATATGGACGGAATGAATTTATTGTGAGTTCCCCTAAGACGAGAAATTACTCTAGGATTCCTAAGAGCAGAGGTCTTGACGACCCCATTTTGCAACGGTTTCAAGTCCTCAATTATAATCTCCTCCCTTTCTAAGTTAAAAACTAAGGGTCACAAATCTCAGAGGGCATCTCCCAGAGAATTGGTTCCCATTTTTGTAACTACAATCTCACAATCACTCTAGTCAACAGGTTAGTTGATCCATCATGACCCAAAGGGTATCTCCCTGGGAATGATTTACAATTGCGGCAACTTGTAATTCCCTCTAATCTCATTCCCGTTCCTAGTTTGTGTCTTTCGAGATGGAAGACTTAGCAAGAAGTCTTCAAGACTTAACTTATAATTCAAATTACAAGAAAAGATTTCCCGGAGTTCCTTTGTTTCTAGGAACTCTTTAACAGATTAAAACCACAATTTTGAGTTGTCGAGATAAACTATCTCTAGGAATAGGTTCCAAATTGGGACCTATTCCAGAACTTGACTTCCAAACTTGATTAATAAATTTACATGTAGAAATACTACATATTTTCTCAATTTGGGTACTTTGGTATTCATTAAATGTTTGTAGGAACTTTATTTTTCTCTTTCTTTGTCTTCAAGCAAGCTTTATTTATCACACTAATTACTAGACTTAATCTTAATCACTTAAGCCTAAAATATACTTAATTCCTTCACTAATCTTTAAAGTGTGTTTTATCTTTCACTAATTACTTGCAGAAGCATATGTACTTTTACTAATCATTTAGGTGTGTGTCTAACCTTTTTGGTAAAGACTTCATTTAAACTAATCAAGATTTCCATTAAAACTAGACTAGATTTTCCTTAAACTAGAGAGGATTCTATTACAACTAAAGAGGTTTCCATTAACTCTAGAATTTACCCTTAAAGCTAAGCTAGCCCACCCCTTGCTTGGTAGCTTACCAAGCTTTCCATTAAAGCTAAGGTAGCACACCTCTAACTTGGTTGCTTGCCAAGCTTTCCATTAAAGGTAAGCTAACATATCCCCAGCTTGGCTATTTGCCAAGCTTTCCATGAAAGCTAAGCTAACATACCCCTAGCTTTGTTGCTTCGAGAGCTTTCCAATAAAGCTAAGCTAGTATACCCCTAGCATGTAAGCTTCAAAAGCTTTCCATTAAAGCTAAACTAGCCTACCCCTAGCTTGGTTGCTTGCCAAGCTTTCTATGAAAGCTAAGCTAGCATACCCCTAGGATGGAAGCTTCACAAGCTTTCCATTAAAGCTAGAAGAACCTACTCCTAGCATGGAAGCTTCACAAGCTTTCCATTAAAGCTAGAAAAACCTACTTCTAGCATGGAAGCTTTACAAGCTTTCCGTTAAAGCTAGTAAAGTTGCTATAAAGATACACATGCTTTGGATTCAAGATTTTTGCAAGCTTCCCCTTAAGCTACACATGCTTACCCTTAAGCTACTCAAGCTTAGCAATCTTTCTTACAATCATAAACTTAATCTATGCATGATTATCAAGCTTTCCAACAAAGCTACAAATGCATTACCTTTATGTATACAAGCCAACAAGCTTTCCATAAATCTTAGACATGCAAAAGAATAAAAGAGAAAGAGATGACTTATCCACCTCAAAGAGGGATAGAGAGTGATTGAAATCTTGTCTTCTTCAAGAGGGTGAGAGGATCAAGAATGTAGATCAATGGTTTGCCCATCAAGAGGATGAGGGAGAGAGGTTCAATGGAGTCCTTTGAGAGTTTACCTTCTCAAAGAGGGATAGAGAATGGTTGAAAGCTTGTCTTCTTTAAGAGGGTGTGAGGATCAAGGGTGTCGATTAGTGGTTTTTCCACCAAGAGGAAGAGGGAGAGAGGTTCAATGGATTCCTTCAAGCGCTTACCTTCTCAAAGAGGGATGGAGAATGGTTGAAAGATTTTTCTTCTTCAAGAGGGTGAGACACCATGGGGGAGAGGAAAAAGAACATAATAAAGACTCTGTTAACATCTTTTTCCAGAAGTGGTTGGATTTCTACAACCTTAGGCGTACGCCTTAGGATGTGAGGCCGTTAGAGGCTAGCTTGTCTTTGACAAGCAAGGCATATAAGTGGTGGATGAGTGTGGCTAATATTGGTCACCGCCCTTGTACTTGGAGTGATTTCCAGATGTTGTTTTGGATATAGTTTCTTCTAGTGAATGAGGTTCAAAGGTCGTGGATAGAATGTGATAGATGCTCCATGAAGGGCATCTCTCTGACCCAATACATCTTGAACTACTGCGAGATAGTGCTAAAAGTAAAGGGGATTGATGAATTCCAATTGTTGCGTGGTTTCACTAGGAGATTGAACCCTGAGTATGGAGCGTTTGTACAGCAAAGGATTTTGGCAATGCAATCAAGTACGTATAGATTTTTGACAATCTTGTGCATCTCTCTAAATTTGGGATAAGTAACGATGACAAAAAATAAAAAGTAAACATCCAAAAAAAATTAGTACGAGGCGACAAGGGCTCAGGGGGTCAAAGCAAGATGCCCAGAGGACAAGGTGGGTGTTGGTCTAAAAAACCGCGCCGCTTTAGAGAGAAGAATCCTTCAAAGACGTCCAAGAAGGAGTAGTTCAATAAAGAAACAAAGGAAAATCTTTGCTTTAACTGCTTTGAGGCTGGACATATCAAGGTAGCATGTCCTAAGCTGGCTGCTAGAGGTAGTTTCACTGGTGCCAAGAAATACAATAAGTCTTATCAGTAGCTACATACTATTGAGAGATTGCCTCTCAGTTCCGTTGAGTTTAGAGAGGTGAATGTAGGTCACATGGATAATACCCATGCTTTTTGCATCACGTAGAGGATGTGGTAGCCATCAGTAGGACCACACAATTTGGTTCGCCTATATGCCACGATTGGGGTTCGTAGAGTCACCATCATGATTTATGATGAAGCCACGCACAAATTTTCTAGCTACGCACTAGTTAAGAGGTGGCGTCTACCTGAGACCAAGTTTGACAATAAATATATAGAGTCATTGGCCAATGGCCATGACAGGACGGTTTGGGATACTCTGTGGGCGTTCACTATGTATAAACCTTCTATATCATGTGCGTTCAAGGCCTATTTTAAAAGCCCTATTAACTATGATTTTTTTATGAATAAAACATGGCCTTTTCCTATTCAATCTTTAAATTTTTTCCAAAATCTTTTATATGGTACCTTTCTGTATGTGAAAATGTGAGAAAATTTAAAATTAAATTTTCCCTTATGTTGCACTCATGTGATAGTCACCTAAATTATAAAGTAAACTACCCAAGGGGATACTGAGGTCTTGGGGGTACTTTTGGTTATGCAAGGCTATAAAGACAATTTAGATTTCTAGGTCATGTATCTAGCTAGAGCTGATATATATCTAGGCAGGAAGCTGTGGTTGTATCGTGCATCATAGTTACCAAGATAATAGCCTAGAGTTCATGCATGAGGGTAGAGTAGTAAGGTTATAGGGTGATCCCTCAATTTTGGCTGCACTATTGATATCATTTATAGAGTTTTGGAAGGACATTGATAATGATGACATACAATAGGTATATGTTTGTACCCTCTTACATCCATTTTTTAATGCAGATGAAGTAAATGTGATGGATAAGATTTCTGTAGGTGAAGCTAATGTAAGTTTAAAAAACTTAAACTGCCTTGGTACCTTATTGTAATGTAAACTATTCACCAACATTGGAATGTGGCGTAAAGGGGGCGGGCCCACCTGTTGTAATGTATAAACAACAATTTCTTGCTTCACAAATATAAATAAACTAGTACAATTTTGATAGAGTCTAATGAATCCATTCTTGACCAACATTTTTTTCATGTCTTAAAAAGATGTTTAGAAAACTCACCAAATACATTTTGCATAAGAAGATCCCTCGCCAAAGTGAAAAAAGAATAAGGCTACATAGTAGCAAACACTTTGAACTTGGATGCATAATTTAAACCACTTTGAGTTGGGTAGTGGGTTGTGCCTTCAAATATGTTGGATGAATTATTAAAATATGTATGCATTTGCTATCTAAGATAAATACACTTTTAGTTTCATCTACTATTACTATTAGTCTTTGAATTTTGAGAGCCTAGGGTGTCCATCAAAATTTAGGACTTTGGGCTACTCTAGTGTATTTTATATTGGTAGAGTACATTTTCATATGGTAAACAAATTGCCTAGTTTTAGTAAAATGATTGAAATATTCTACTTGAATATCATCTTCATTCAAATACATCCACAATACTATAGTTCACAAATTTATTTATATTATTGAATCTTTTCTTAAACCTTGAAAATAACTTAATGATTTTGAAAAAGTAAGTATTGACCATGTTTTAAGACCAAAGCTTTGGATACATGAGGCAATGCTATAATCACTTCCTTTTAGCTTACTTCTTCAAAGTATTAGTGATTAAAACCTTGCCTTTACTTATATGGGAAAAGGGATGTAAATACTTACTTTTTTCATACTTTCTTTAAGATGAGTTTCATACATGAGGCAAGTTCTATAGTCACAAGTTGTATAATCTTTTACATGAGGCAAAATCTATAATCACTTGGCAAGTGCTATAGTCACTTTCCCTTGTCTCCAGGTTTTGATGATGAGGACATTAGCTTAAAATATATGAGAAAAATAGTTCAATCCCTTGCCTTCAGAGTTTTGATTGATCACCGCATCACGGGTTTTTAAAGAATGGACCTATAAAGTTTCTAAACGTAGCCTATAAAATAAAAGTACCCTCGTAAATAAAAGACTCTCTCAAAGATGATAGGCTATTCTAAAAGTACCTCCTTTTCAATTATTTGTTTTTTTTTTTAGCATTGACTTGTAAAAACTTTAATTTTTGGTTTATTTGCAATATATATTAGCATTGACTTTTCCAACTATAAGGTGTAGATGGAGAATTTTATACCATGGGAGGTTTTTCTTGTTTGTAGGAAAGTGCTTGGAAATTGGAGGGTGGATTCATTTTTAAAAAAGTCAGATTAATGTTTATAGACATGTGGAAGTATTAGGAGTAACTATTCATAATATTGTATTTCTTAAAACCTATGGACATAAAAAGTGTAATGAAAGATTAAGCAAAAAGACAAATTGAGAATGGTTGTAATAATTTTATTTGTACATTTAGTGGCTTTTAAGCCACCAGCACATATGTAAGAATATAGGATTGTTCTAATAATGAATATTTTTAGGTAGTAATTAGGCCTTAGAGTTAAAACCTAACAAAAAAAATCAAATCCCTATGTGATTTTTTTGGCATGATATCTTCCACAAAAAACTATTTCCCAAAATCATGCTTTAAAAAATAATTCTAACTTACAATATCCTTCTAAAAAATTATAGCTTGAAGTGTCTACCAAAATATAGTGGCTTTAGAGCGAGCACATATATTAGAATATAGGATTGTTCTAATAATGCATATTTTTTATAGTAATTAGGCACTCTAGTTAAAAACCAACCAAAATCAATCAAATCTATATGTGGTTTTTTGGCGTGATATCTTCCACAAAAACCTATTTAAAAAATCATGTTTTGAAAACAAAATCTTACTTACATTATCCTTTCAAAAAAATTGTAGCTTGTAGTGTCCATTTTTCTTTAGCATTAACATTCTTTGAATAAAATGATCTTGCATGTATGGCAATAGCAAGAAGCTATTTTCCCTTCTTGCAATAGCACAATTCTGGAAGGTTTTGAGAGAGAGAAACACAAAGAGAAAGAGACAGAGAGAGAGAGAGAGAGAGAGAGAGAGGAATGAACGTAGAGGTTTGGAAGAAAGAGACAAAAAGAAAATTAGTTAGATTCTAAAATTTAAAATGAGAAAGTTAATTGAAAAGAGAGGTAGATAGTTAAAAAGAGCTTGAAGGCCACCTTATTGTGATGTAAACTATTCACCAACATTCAAACGTGGCATAAAGGGGGCGGCACTGCCTATTGTAATGTATAAACAACATTTTCTTGCTTCACAAATATAAATAAATTAGTACAATTTTGATAAAGTCCAATGAATCCATTCTTGACCAACATTTTTTTCACGTCTTAAGAAGATCTTTAGAAAACTCACCAAATAGGTTTTGCATAAGAAGATCCCTCGCCAAAGTGAAAAAAGAATAAGGCTACATAGTAGCAAATTCTTTGAACTTGGATGCATAATTTAAACCACTTTGAGTTAGGTACTAGGTTGTGCCTTCAAATATGTGGGATGAATTATTAAAATATGTATGCATGTGCTATCTAGGATAAATACTCTTTTAGTTTCATCTACTATTACTATTAGTGTTTGAGTTTTGAGAGCCCAGGGTGCCCATCAAAATTTAGGACTTTCGGCTACTCTAGTATATTTTATATCGGTAGAGTAAATTTTGATATGGTAAACAAATTGCCTAATTTTAGTAAAATGATTGAAAAATTCTACTTGAATATCACCTTCATTGAAATACATCCACAATACTATAGTTCACAAATTTATTTATTATTGAAAAGAACTTCATGATTTTGAAAATTGGAATAGCCACTAATCTCAACACCCTTAAGCATTCCCAATACTCTCAAATCATTCATAAGCAAAGAATAATTTCCCACATACTTTAACTACTCATTTTAAGAAATATTTTCTAGCACACAATCATTAAAATTATGCCTCAATCATTAAGAAAGAAAAGGAACACTTTACTTTAACTATATACTTCTAAGCATGCTTTTTCTCAAACCCTTGAGAGATTTCAAATCCACATACACATTGAGAAATGGATTTATGGGAATCAATCACTTGCACATACACACTAGCTAGTTGCATACACACAAGCAAGACTCTAAACTACTTCACGAATAAACACAAATAAAGTGGATTTCATTGCAAAGAACATCAAGTATAGAATAACTTGAGCATAATACAATGTAAGAGTGAGATAGAATGGGAGAATCACTTTGGAATCACTAGAGTTCAACCACAAGCTATGGAATTTTGGAGATCAAGAGTGCTCTTCACTTGCTTTCAATAGAATTCCCACACAAGCTAACCTAAGAATGAAGCATTCTAAACTTTTATAACTTTGTACTCTAGGGTTTCTAGCTTCACTTACACACTGGCCAAAAATCTAAAAGATATGGGGTCATAGTTGATACAACCTGGAACTCCAATGAGCCCACCAAAATTAGAATAAGACCCCAAAATACTATTACAAAGTAAATCGCCTCTCATTTGGGTGATGGGAATCCTATAAAAATTAATACATCATCATTTTTTTAATCCATAAAATGGTAAAAATTCCTAGCTTTAGCTAGGGGATTTGATTGATGACTTTGAGTGCTCAAATCAAATTGTTGGCATAAGCTTCAAAATGAATGAAACTAGATGTCCATCTCTATCTTGAGTACACGTGATTGCCATCTTGCTTTAAAAAACAAAGGGCTTTTCCCATAGCAACACGTGAAACTCTTCTCTCTGCATCATCAACGTTGCAGCAAAGCCGCATCACTTTTTTTTTTTTTAACTTATCTTTAAGGTTTGAAAGTTTTTACCTAAGGTGCTACGGGTGGTTCCCACAACAAAAATTAAACTTTTTACCCAAGGTTCTTAAGGGACAATTCCCACACACGAGAGAGCTTTTAATTGAGTAGCCGCCGCCATTTTTGCGGATTTCATATTCATTTTTGGCATCGCCGTAGGCGCGCTCCAAACCTTGCACCAGCGCTTTTGTCCGTTGCGGTTTATAGCACCACTATTCTTTGCCGGCATCAATTTTTGTTGTGGCATTTTTTGCCACCACGTTCATTTTTGGCACCAACATTTTTTCTCTCAAAGCAGATTGCACAACCTTAACGGCTTATGGCATCATAAATGATGCTCTCGCAGCTGATTACGTTGCCTCAACGCTTTTCACCATTGACATTTGCGCTCTTGCAATGCATTACGCCATTGCATTTGTACTCCCGCAGTGGTTTTTGGCACCACCGTAGAATGCTAGAGACTGCAAGTGCGTCGTAGCATGTGGGTCATATTTCTTTAAGTAGCCTCGCTGCTGCAGCATGCACAAGATCATTGCTTTTGACGCCAAAACTATTGGGGTGATTTTTTTTATTTTCCTCACTCTATCTTTATTTTATTTTATCATTTTGGTGTTTATTTTTTTCTATAGCATCTCTACCATTTATTTTAATAAAAAAAAACAAAACAAAACAAAAGGACATAGATGGAAATCTAGTATTCCAGCCATGTCAGGGGGTAGTTCTCCGCCGATTAGTGGCTTAGGGAGATTCTTAGGCATGTTGTACTCTGTGTTTGGTCTTTCTTGGACCAAGCATGATTGCATGAGTCAAGCCTTGTCAGCTTGTTGATTTGAGGTGGCATTACCTTCAAGCTCACGCAAGCACAAGGAGTCACCAATCAACAACGCCACTACAGTGACCTTGTTTGTAGTAGACCCCAACGGCCCATTTGCCGTAGGGACGACCAATGATGACCTAGAGGGAGATGCAGATCACATGTCCGCAGATGATGCATATGACCATGTGGCTAACAATCTTCTCAATGAGGGGAATGGGGTCACCTCCCCTACGACCAATGATATTGACGAGGCCTTAGTAGATATATCTAAAAATACTGTCTCCAAACTATTTGCCAGGATGAGTGTACTTGAGAGTACTCAGGCAAAGATCTTGATGATGCTTAGTAGTATTTATGACTGCTTGGATGTCAATCCCCAACCATTCCTACAAGTAGTCCTAAATCACAAAGCTCAGCACAAAGAAAAGTGCATTTTTCAAGCACAGAGGGCATAGTTCCTCGTGCCTCATTACGGATTGTAGTACCTACAAAGCAATCCAAATAACTAACTACTAACCTCCATAAAGACCTCAAACCGCCAAGCTTTGGGGGGAAGGAAAAAGAACTTAATAAAGACTTTGTGAACATCTTTTTGCAGAAGTGGTTGAATATCTACAACCTCAAGCGTACGACTCAGGATGTGAGGCCTGTAGAGGCTAGCTTGTCTTTGACAAGCAAGGCATATAAGTGGTAGATGTGTGTGGCTGATATTGATCAGCGCCCTTGTACTTGGAGTGATTTCCAGATGTTGTTCCAAAAAGAGTTTCTTCTAGTGAATGAGGTTCAGAGGTCTTGGAGTGAATGTGATAAGTGCTTCATGAAGGGCATCTCTCTGACCCAATACATCTTGAACTACCGCGTAATAGTTCTAAAACTAAAGGGGATTGATGAATACCAATTGTTGTGTGGCTTCACTAGGGGATTGAACCTTCAGTATGGGGTGTTTGTAGATCAAAGGATTTTGGCAATGCAATCAAGTACGCATATATTTTTGACAATCTTGTGCGTCACTCTAAATTTGGGATAAGTAACAATGACAAAACAGAAAAAGTAAACACTCAAAGAAATTTCTTACGGGGCGAAAGGGACTTAGGGGGTCAGAGTGAGATGTAGAGAGGACAAGGTGGGCATTGGTCTAAAAAACCGTGCCGCTTTAGAGAGAAGAATCCTTCAAATACGTCCAAAAAGGAGTAGAAATATAAAGCAAGAAAGGAAAATCTTTGCTTTAACTACTTTGAGGCTGGACATATCCAGGCAGTATGTCCTAAGCTGGCTGCTAGAGGTAGATCCAGTGGTGCCAAGAATTACAATAAGTCTGCTTGGTAGCTACATACTATCCAAAGATTGGCTCTCAATTCCGCAGAGTTTAGAGAGGTTACTGTAGGTCACACGGATAATACCCATGATTATTGTGTCACGTAGAGGATGTGGTAACCATCTGTAGGACCACACAATTTGGTTTGCCTATATGGCACAATTGGGGGCCATAGAGTCACCATCATGATTTACAATGGAGCCACACACAATGTTTTTAACTACGCACTAGTTAAGAGGTTGCGTCTCCCAGGGACCGAGTCTGACAAAAAAAATATACGCTATCATTGACCAATAACCATGACAAGAGGGTTTGGGATACTAAGGTCTTGGGGGTACCTTTGGTTATGCAAGGCTATAAATCCAAGTTAGATTTCTAGGTCATGCATCTAGCTAGAGATAATATATATCTAGGCAGGAAGTGGTTGTATCATGCATGATTGTAGTTACCAAGATAATAGCCTAGAGTTGTGAGGTTATACGGTGAGCCCTCAATTTTTGTTGCACTATTTATATCATCCATAGAGTTTCGGCAGGACATTGATGACAACGACATACAACAGCTATATGTTTATACCCTCTTATAGCCATTTATTTATGGAAATATAGTAAATGTGATGGATAAGATTTTTGTAGATGAAGCTAATGTAAGTTTAAAAAAATATAAAACAAAATTACTTAGATGCTTTGAGTTATTTGATGAGTGAGTTTAGGGATATATTTCCTGATGACCTCCCAAATGGTGTGCCACCATCTAGGGACTTGGACCACAACATTGATATGCTGCTAGAGTCCAAACCTATAAGCAAACTTGCTTATAGGTTGAGCCACTCCAAGGTACAAGACGTGGAACAACAATTAGCCGAGTATGTGGAGAAGGGATTTATTTGCCCGAGTTCTTCACCATGGGCGGCGCCCATTTTTTTGGTAAAGAAGAAAGACGGTTCTATGTAAATGTGCATAGATTACCACAGTCTAAATCAAGTAAAGATTAAGAATAAGTACCCAATGCCCCGCATTGATGAGTTATTTTACCAACTCAATGGTGCAAAGTAATTTTCTAAGATAGATCTTAGATGAGGGTATCACCATGTTAGAATAATGGAACAAGATGTTCCCAAGACTGCATTTAGGACTCAATGCGGCCATTTCAAGTTCTTAGTCATGCCGTTTGGTTTGACAAATGCTCCAACAACATTTATGAGGCTCATGGACATTATTTTGCATCCATAAGCTCTTTGAGAAGGAATCCAAATGCCAATTCTTTGCTGAGAAGATTTATTATTTAGGTCATATTGTATCCGCAGATGGTACAAGGATGGATCCTAATAAGGTAGATGCCATTATCAGGTGGCCAAAGCTTAAAAATATTGAGAAACTATAAATTTTTCTAGGCATGTCGGGGTTCTACAGACAATAAGTCCCTTTAACCAATGAGTTAAAAACTAAGGACAAAACTATTCGTTGGGAGGAACCTCAACAAATAAGTTTTGATAAGCTTAAGGTGGCCATTGCAGCTGCACAATCTTTAGCATTGTGGATTTTAACAATCCATTTGTCTTGGAGACTGGTGCTAGTGGGGAGGCCATTGGGGCAGTTTTATTGCAAATGGGCCGCCCTATTGCATTTGAAATCAAGAAGCTTGATCGTGCCCATCATATCTATTCTGCTTACGAGCAAGAGTTACTTGCAATAAGAAGTGGCAACACTATTTGTACAGTACTACATTTGAGGTTATTACGGACCATGAAATTCTAAAATGGCTTTTGAGTCAAGCAAAGTTGAAGGGTAGGAAAGCTTGGTGGGGGACAGAGATCCTACAAGAGTTTAACCTTACAATTAATTACCAAGAAGGTAAGTTTGATGTAGTAGCAGATGCGCTGAGTCCCATGCCAATGGTAAACAAGCTAAGTTTTACCACATTCAAGAGTGAGCTCTTGCAGTTGCTACGTGGTTTCTATGAGCATGATGCATCTTTCCCATATGCTTGGTATGTTGTACGGGCCCGACATTTTGCACAAAAACTGCCTCCCTCGTTGGAAAGGAGCACTATTCCAGAGCGAGTAGTCGAGGTTTCCGCGGGAAGAGGAGAGAGTGCTAGTTTGGAGCAACTAGACAAGGCTCTTGGGTTAGGTACTGCGTGGGAGAGCTCAAGAGTGAACCCTTCACAACCATTTGAAGTTTCTTCACTTGGGGGTGATGAATTTTGTCAGGAGAAAAGTATAAACACTATTTCATTGACGATGATCACCCTCTCTACAAAGGTAGAGATTTGTGTACTAGCTAAAGGTGATTTTCGGTGCCAAATTCTTATTGAAAGTCACGATAGCCCAAGTGCTAGTCATCCCAGGATACAAAAGACCTATGCACTAGTCAAGAGATAATTTTCTTGGCCTAGTTTTTTTAAGGACGTCCAAGACTTTGTGTTGAAATGCAAGAAGTGTCAGGTTAATAAGCTTGAGTGCCGCAAGGTTGTAGGTTTGCTCCATCCATTGGATATTACCAAAGGTAAATGGGAAAGTATTTCCATGGATTTCATCACTAGCCTATCACAAACAAACCAAGGGAATGATTTGGTTTGGGTAGTGGTTGACAGATTGACCAAGATGGTCAAATTCCTTGGGATTGTTTGTTATCGTACAAAATTTGCGCGTTTATGATTAGATTGGTCATTGTGGTTTGAGCTTAAGTTTATTGTTGGGATAGGATTGGCTACAAAATTGTTGATGGTTTGAGGAGGTCCATTTTGAGTGACCTAGTTCATGTCATAACTAGGTGGTGCCCCTATTTTGTGCATTTTGGGTGTGGGCTTGCCTGTGTTGTGCATCATCCCCTCCCTCAATTGAGTAATGCGAGAGCTGTGAGAGTGTCTAGAGGTCACTCTCTCATTGCCTGTCTCGGACGGTCTCAGTAGTTTTTGGTAATTTCAATTTTTTGACTAGTTCTTAATTCAAAAAATTGTGCATAGCACTATCATCAATCATAACACTCACTTTATGCCCATTAGAAGTGTCATGCATACATACTAAAGCATGGGGACCAAAAGAAGGCACAAACATAGATTTAGTAGCACAACAAGAATGAGTAGCATCGTATTAACTAACAGTGACCTCTTTGATTTTACCAAAGTCTAAGGAAAGTACTTGCACGGTTTGTACAACCTTTTCCTTAACCTTGTCCCTACCCTTCTTATCCTTTTTGAGTTTGGAACAATCTTTCTTAGGGTGATCAAGAGACATGCAATCTCCATGCAATTAAAACACAACCCCTTGGCCTTAGCCTTGCTAAGTTGTTCCTTTGACGTTGCCCTGGTCCTCCCCATGATGGATTGAATTTACCCTTGGGTTTCTTGTTTTTATTATTGAAGTTAAAGCACCCTTTACATTTTTGGGCATTAGTCTTACCATTTCCCCACTTGTACATCCCGTGAGGATGAGTATTTCCATCTTTCTTGCGTGTATCATCAAAGATTTGTGCAAAGCTAATAGCATCTTCAAGGGTTTTAGTATCACAAGGTTGTACTTCTCTATCATAAGGAGCATTTAAACCCCTAAGGAAACCTCAAATTGGCCCAAAATCATCTATACTTGGCAATTTGAGTACTATATCATGATAGTCAAATATGAGTTGCGTAAGAGGTATACAATGTTGAAAACAATTATCCCATTCATGCCAAACCCATGTGAGTTTATTCATAGGAAAAATTTACTTTAAAACGGCTTCTTCAAAAGCCACCCACGTATGAGGCTTGGTGCCCGATGAACGCATGCTTATCCACCACTTATAGGCTCTCCCTCATAGGTGAACATTAGCCTCTAAAGCACATATATCATCTGGGGTACACTTAAATGTATGCAAATCATTACACTTTTGAAGGAATGTATGAACAACATCCTTATTACAATCAGCCTCTTTGCAATTGTATATCAAAGTCTTTAAATATTTTATGAAAGTATTACTTGTATAAAGACCTTGTGTGTCAACCCATCAAGATCCTGTGGAATTCTTGAAAGAGGGGAATTGTAAGTCGGCACAATAGGATGAGCGAAAGGAGTAACTAAGGTCGCTAAACAAGACTATATATCCAGCAAAATAGTCTTTAAGTCACATTGAAGTGACTTGATTTTGAGTTGCTATTTTTCAATGACTGTCATACGATGCATCAAATCAAGAACATCATGGCTAGTAACCTCATCCGCTGCAATGGGCTCAACCCCTTGGTTGTCCTTATTGGGATTGCTCTGTGCACCCTCTTGTGCCTAGTTTCATGCCTAGGTGACTCGGGTGCAAGCAAAACAACATTTCCATTCATCTTGACATCAAGATAGTGTGCTTGAGCTTGAGGAACATAAGCTTGAGCATTCGGGTTAAGCGCTTTACATTGTTCCTATTTAAGATCCTTGCAAAGCGGTGCTATTGCTTGAATGAGGTCATATATGCTATCGTGAGCCATAACTCAATTTGGGAGAAGCACGCAAAAGCAAAGGTGTACCCACTTACTTGGATGCCCATGAACAACCTTGTAAAAAAAATTGAAAGCAAGCTTGTGGTTGACGAACTGCATAATGGTTGAATTTGGAGACTTGTATCTTAGAAATAGATCAAAATATGTTGTCAAAGAAGTAACAAAATTGCCTAAAAATTAATAGGCGGAAGATCTTGAAATCCCAACACAGCTCGTAGGTGAAAAGAAATCAGTTAAGTGAGATTGTCACTTGACCAAAAGTTGTGCATAAAATGTTGGTTACTCAATGAAAATTGTCATGCTTTGGGTTGCTAGAAAATAGGGACAAACTTTGGCTTCAACGAGTTGAAATTGTCAACAAAAACTCCCCATGCACTTCATGATATGCGGAAAATTTTCTACAACAAATAACATGGGTGCTCGCAATCGTGTGCGTGTATGGAAATCAATCATGTAAGAGGTAAATCAAATGGGAGCTAAGGCCCGTAACCGCTTGCTTCAAAAGAAAAATGCCGTCTACAATCTGTAGGGTGGGGACCCCTCTAGATAATACCCAAGCAAAAAATAAATCTTGTAAACTTGAGAAGCTTTTAAAGGACAAGCTTCACAAAAGCATGCAAAAATCAAGAGGAGAGATGCGCCTTTTTGTCATAGTATTTGTAGGCCGTCTCCTCGTACATATGCCTTATTGACAGGTGAAGAACCAACCTTGGAATCACTGAGAGCAAATTTCATGGTTTCTCTTCATGGTAACTTCTCTCCATAGAAGTAGTTCTCACGCAAGATTCCCAAGTCCACACACTACAAGATCTTGGGGGCACACCGATGCTCATCTACCAACATTTGATAGCAATTGTCGGTATTAGCGTTGGTGATTAGGCAGGGGTGGGAATTTTTTTAAGAAATTTAAATTTCAAATATTGATGTTTTTTATTCTTATTGACGCACAGACCAATGTGTATTCTGAGGAGTATACAAACATTCATATCAACACGTATTTCGACGCGTATACCAACGTTTATTTTGATGTGTATACTATAGTTCACGTATACCGGCATGCATATCCACACGTATACCAATGCATATACCAATGCCCTACACACAAAAAATTAACCTGCAAGCGTTTTGTTGCTGACCCCCGCTTCTCTCCCTCTTGAGGTATGTGGCCCTCCCTCCCCTCCATCTCGTCCTCCAAATCTCTCTCCTTCTCCTCTTCATGTACAATGTGTGTGTGTGTGGTAGGAAGGGGGGGGAGGGAGGGCAGTTGTGTGTGTGTGTGTATATTAATAATGATTTTATGTGTGCTTTGCATTGAGCCTACCCGCATTGAGAAATGTGCTCTGATACCACTATGATAGAGCCGTCAAGCACGCACACACACAAGTGTGATGAGAGCTCTAGTTATCCACCAAACTAATACCAACAAAATGACGCCCTAGGGTTTGCAAGTCACTTTTATACATAAGTGATCGCCTGGCCCATGGCCTTCTAGGCACCCATTCTTGTAGAATACTAGCTCAGTCTTGTAGACTGTCACATGTGCTACTCCCCTAGACCCTTGCGGTTAAGCTCAGCCTTACAACCTCAAGCCCTTGTGTACCACTTAACCTTGTAGGCTACTTGAATTGCCAATGGAGCTCTTGCTACCCAAGGTACAAGCTACATAACAGAGATAGAGCTTTCGTACATCGTAGGAAAAATCCAAAGAAATCACATTGATCTATTAGATGGTCTTGTAGGTTTCAAACACATAATCATGTCAGCATGAGGCCTATTAGCTAGCTATTCTACTACACTTGGGTGGTAGAAAGGCTAGCCCATTTTATTGCATTCACACACACACACACACACACACACACTTCAAGAGAGAGTTTTCATGCCATAGGAATAATCCAAATGTATTACATTCATCCATCCAAAAAAATAAAGATTCAAAAATATAGTGTGTTGAATACCATCTCCATGAGGTGATGAGTTTACCACACTTTAGAGAGAGAGAGAGAGAGAGAGAGAGAGAGAGAGAGAGAGAGAGAGAGAGAGAGAGAGAGAG
>JAODKW010332821.1:0-10173 GCA_027576515.1 Dryopteris marginalis
AAGTGCATAGCTAGTTTTTCCCTATACTCAGGGGTAGCACCAGGACGGTCTGGGTGCCTCTGGGTCAGTCCACTAGTAGCATGGCCTCGTGCTAGTGCTAGTGGGCGCTGAGATCCCGCCCTATTTCTGGATGTATTTTTCACTTATTTATTTGTTTAAAAATGTTGTTATGAGGGGGGATCTCTCACCCCGTAATTAACTTTTTCTAGTTAAACATTAAAATGTAATTGTTTTTATGTATATTTTCAAATAATAAACTCATTCTTTTCTACTTAAATTTGTATAGTCAAGGTGTTCATTAAACGCCGATTCCATTTGGGGCAAGAGGTGGCTATGACAACACGGATGACAAATCCAATGATCAAATGCTTGAGCTCGCCTTTCAAAAAGAGTTTTTTTAATAGGGTTAACCTTCCCTTCAAAAAGAGTTTTGTTTATAGGGTTCAACTTCCCTTCAAAAAGTATTTGATTTTTAGAGGGTTAACCTTCCCTTCAAAAAGCCTTGTAAATAAAATATTAATCCAGTTTGCCTCATTTTTAATAAATGAATATGATTTTTCTATTATATTTTTTAATTTTTGTTTATAGGTATTAAAAATAAGAATGTCCATTTGGATGGTGCAGGCCATGTGGACCCTCCACCATCCAAGTGGATATTCTTATTTTTTAACAAATAGCAACGTGGGTATATACGCGGGTATATGTGCGGGTATAGTCACGGGTATGTACCCGCAAATATAGTTGTAGATCCATAACTGTGTTTATACTTATTTATAGACCCAATGCGCCTTTTTTTTCTCTTTCTATTTTCTATGTATGTTTTGCGGGTATATTCGAGGTTAAAGGCGCCTCCTCTTATACTCAAACGATCCGCTCTTTGATGAGTATATCCTTTCTTAACAGCTATCGTAAAGTCAAACTCAAGCAAAATAACAAACCATCTTACAATGCGTCCTTTTGAACATTGCTTGTTCACAAGGGATAATAGCGCTTGGTGGTCTACAAAGAATACAACTTGAGTGGCTAGGAGATAATGCCTATATTTCTTCACCGCATATATCATCAAAAGTCCCTCCCTCTTTGTAGTTGTATAGTTCTTTTCAACTACATTCAATTGCATGCTAGCGTACAAAATTGGAAAATCCATATTCTTATTGCCAAGCTGAGCTAGAATACAACCAATAGCAAATGCCGATGCATCTATATGCACATGGAATGGTATATTTCAATCAGGTGCTTGTAAAATAGGCGCCGTGAATAATGCCTTCTTAAGTTTTTTCAATGACTCCTTGCATTCGGGTGTCCACTCAAAGACAACCAAAAGAGCATACATAGGTCTTGCTATTTCAGCGTACATATAAATAAAACACCGGTTTTATCCACAATGGCCCATGAAAATATGTACACCCTTGGGGTTTAAAGGTCTAGGTAGATCAACAATTATGCTAATCTTGTCTAAATCCATAGAAATGCCATTTTTGGACACAATATGCCCCAAAATTTTCCCTTGGTAAACCATGAATTTGAATTTTTCAAGATTAAGACAAACATTTTACAAAGACCTTGTAGAGATGTTCCACATGATCTGCTTGTTTGTTTGAATGCACGCACAAATCGTCCATAAAGATTTCCAAGAACTCTCTAAGATAAGCGCTAAAAGCATGTGCCATCAGCCTCTGAAATGTGGCTGGTGGTATTGGTCAATCCAAATGGCATTACCTTGTAAGCAAATATGCCCCATTCCATGGCAAAGGTAGTTTTGTGCTGGTCTTGAAGTGCAATGGATACATGATTGTAGCCAGAGGAAATTGTAAGCTTTTTTTCCTGCTACACTCTCTAGCACATCTTTAGTGAGAGGCAAAGGATAGATATCCCATATTGCTAATGCATTCACTTGTTTTAAATTGACTCACACTCTTAATTTTCCATTCTTCTTTGGGATTATCACAATTGGTGAGACCCATTTTGTGTGCTCAATTTCATAGATAAACTCCGCCTCTAGCAGTTTATCTATTTCTTCTTTTATTTTTTAACCAAAATTATCATTACTAAGTGTATGTACTATGGTTGTTGTTTCCTAGGCTTGGCACCATCCTTCATAGGGATGATATACTGACAAATGGTAGGATTCACCCCTTTCAAATCTTTATAGCTCCAGGCAAATACATCTCTATACTCCTTGAGAGTGTCTATCAACAGTTCTTTCTCTTGCGGAGTTAGATCCATAGCAATGTAGACAGGCTTTGGGTCTTCACCAAGATTGGCAAGATCAATCTTCTTTGCATCTTCAGGCCTGTCATATGACTCTTCTACCGCTTTTGATTTCACTCTTTTTGGTTGTTGCAGCACTATTTTCCGATCTTGAGTAGTGTAGCTTCTAAAGTTAGAAGGTACATCTTTTTTTGCTTTGTCTTCACTGCTCTCTTTTTTAGTAGATTTCCATGTTTTGTTTAGGACTTGCTTACAATCATCATAGTAAGATTTTCTTTCTACTTTTGTTGTTTTGTCCTTTTCTATTTTAGTGCTTTTAGTGTCTTTTGAGCTCTTTTTTTCCGACGTTATAGAGTTGGCAATGGATTGTGATGTTTTCCATTTTCCCCTTTGCAATTTGTTTTTTGTTGCATCTATTTTAGCCCGTACCAGTCCTAGCATAGTCTTCCACTTGTTATGGTCTTTAATGCAATCCAAAGCTTCTACATAATGGAAGTATTTGTTCTTGCCATTTAGTTGTGGTGGTTGCTTTTTACCCTTGGACCTTGCTTGTTTCATTTTGCATTTTTCCCTTTATTTTTGTCTTTTCTGCTCTAAGCTGTGTAATGTTTTATCCAGCAGAACCGGCTCTCATCCTCTCAGTAACATCCGCACTTTTTCTAATTCCTCCTCCAGCACTACCTCATCATCCCCAAAATCTTCATCAATTTCTTGGAGGTATCCCGTACTATCCTTTTTGAGGTAGGTGTAATCCGACTCAATGTTAGACATATCCACAAGAGACACATCATCTGGTCCAATTTTTAAGGCTGTCAATTCCTCTGGCCAGTTGGAATCCACTCTCCTACCCTCTATTATGGTGATAACTCTGACTGGCACTATTTTGTACCCTTTCTTTTCACAAAACTATGTTTGTGATGGTAGCACGCACACATCAATGGTTGACAGAGTATGTATCCACTCATATGGGTCAATGTCATCCTGAGGGAAAGGCACTGGAATGTAATCATTTGCCTTCATGAGACTGTCAATCCTCCTTTTGTCCTCGTCCAGCAGATCTTCACTTGGTACATGATAGATCCATGCGTCCTTGGCACTCATTGATTCATTTGTCGTTTGTGATGTAAAATCTGACGTAGCTGACTCAAAATCTTCCACTGGCGTTTGCATCACATCCCTAAATGTATGATCCTTGAGGTTGACACGGGTAGTGGCGTCCTCATGCCTAAGGTATAGATAACTGTATCCCCATTCTTCAAGAACCATTAGTTGGTGCATAAATGGTCTTCCTAGAATCACCTTGTAACTCAGATCTTGGCCAAAAATTGACAATTGCAAACGTGTGCTCGAATTTGATGCCACAGGTCTTCATTACAATGCGCTCTAGCAATCCCAATGGTTGTTCTAGATTTTTGTATGCCAGTTGCAAGTCCATGCGAGTTTTGTGTAAAGCGCCTTTTTCCCATTTAATCCACATGGCCTTGGTTGCCATGCCTATGCCAGCTCTCGTATCCAAAATAGCCATTGTCTTGAATCCATTGTATTCTAGCGGTAGCGTAGCATTGCCCTTGTCCTTGTGCCAATCTTGATAGGAATTTTACCTTGTTGAATGGAACTTGTTTTACCAAACTTGTTTCCTCTTTGTTGATCTCATTTCTTATCATTTTGTTTGTGAGACCAAACCCTTGTTTTCCCATTGTTTTTGCCACATACTCCCAGAGTTTAGGTTTAACTTTTAAGAATTTTGCTATGGGTAGAGTAGCCGTGACTGGTGCCGATAGAATAGCTTGCAAGTTCGCAATATCCTTGACACATGGCATGATCTATTGTGCTTTCGAGATAGGGATTATCTCATTTTTTACCTCATATTATCCTAAAAAGGATGGTAATGTCGCCATGGTGTTGGCTTCACTCTTGGGGGGCTCACTCTATGAAAACTTACTATATCACATGCGTTCAAGGCCTATTTTGAAAATCCCTTATCTGTGAATTTTTGAATGCATATTATGTATCCATTTCTATTCAAATCTGTAATTTTTTTCCAAAATATAATAAATAAATCCCCTCTTTAAATATATTTCTACAAGTTTTAAATATTTAAAATATCCTTCTATTGAACTCACATGATAGGCAATTATTTTGTAAGTGACCCCCCCGAGGCTTCACTTCCTTCGTCATTCTCCCCTTGCACTTTGTTTTCATTGAAGCTTAATTGGTCCATCCCCAGGTATTCCGTGTATCCTACTATCAAAAAAGGAGCGAATGTGTTAGACATTCCTTCCTTCTCTTTATGTTTTCGGAATTCTTGCCACAGCTCCTCTACCGTTTCATCACCTAATGCGAGAATGTTTGGTTCCATTTCAAGCTCTATTTTTGGTTCAATTTCTTCTTGTCCCTCGGGCTCTTTGTTTGTCCTAGCGTTTTCTTGATTGACATTCTCCTCCGTCTCTATCACCTCTTGGGTTTGGTGGACTCATTTTTTGTGGTCTTGTTCTATGAGGAGGTGGACCCTCAAACATAGTCTGAGTGTCTTGTATGAGTTGTTGGTGTCTGACCAAGTCAATCTTCTCTTGGAGAGGATTGGGGTAGTCTATCATTTTTGGCAAAAAGGTGTTTCTGATGTAAGACTACTCTCCCATGCTCTCAGCATGGCCTCAAGTGTCTCATTGACCTTGTCAACAATTATTGATCCCCCCTCGTTGCTTGTTGTATCCATGAGCAGTTCCTTCTCCACCATTTTTCTCTCATTTTCTTATCAATTTGTTTGCATATTCTTTGGTTTTGTTTCATCTTTTTTTGACTTGAGGAGTTTTTCCATGCTCCGATCTGAATCATAATCCTTTTGGCTGTTTTCTACTCTCTTTTGCCTCAATTTTATCGTTTTGTTTGAGAGACCAAACTCTCTGTGTTTGGGTCTTCTTTACCCTACTCTTTTGCTTGTTTTGCTTGCGCCCTTGTAAGTATCAACAGTTGTGTTGGCTTTCATTTTGGTTTCTCGAGGGGAGGATTTGTAAGATTTTTCATGTTGTACTCCTTTTGCACCCCTTTTGGCGTTTCTAAGACTAAGGGTTTCCCATGTCCCTATCTCAAAATCTGTCGCGCTTGATTGTCCTAGGGTAACTTCCTCAACTTTGGTTTCAAGCTTGTTGTTTTGTTTTTGTTGAGCCTCTTATTGTTCTTGTAGAGATAATTCTTGTAGCGGTGGTTCTCCCTGGGATTCTAAGGAAGTGCGATCCCTAACCTCTTCTAGTTGCTGAGAATGAACACTATTGACAACCATTACTGGTGTCACTTCATTCTCATTTTTTGAAGACAAGGGTGATGAAATAACCTCTATTAGCCCCAAGGTAGTTGGGTTAAATGGCTTTTTAGTCATTTTGATTGGACAATTCTTTGCTACATTCTCTATTCCATAGTCTCCGTAGTACCTCTGTACCCTTGGCCAACTTTGAGTTGTTCCCCTTGCTTGGGCCTTTTCTTCTTGATCTATAAGGGTTGGATTGTGGTCTCGCATTGTTGTTATAACCCCCCGGCTTTCTAAAAGCTCCATTGGCCATTAACATCAATGTATGTGCTTTTAGACTAACCGTATGATCCACTCCTTCATTGTCAAGATCATTGGGTGAGTCCCCATATTGTTGTGTTGGTTGAGGCTCTTCTACAAAATAAGGATTTGCAGGTACTACTTCAAGTGATGGTCCTTGGTCCTCAACATACCTAAAAGCAGTTGTTCTGGGTGGTGTAGGTCGTGAACTCAAAGCAGGTCTTGCTCTTTCTCCGGTTCTCGTATTGTTTTGGTGTGAAAGATTCCCTTGGTTTTGTATTGGCACATTGCTTCCCCTTCTCACATACCTTGTTCTTTAGTAACATTCATTGGAATCATGATTGGTCATTCAAGTATACACTCCTCAATGGTGCTTGTTGGTGAGATCTATGTGTTTGGTTGGTTCTGGTATCTTGCTCTTAAGATGAGGTCTGCTATAGTTTGAGGATCTGCATTTTTGCTTGTGTCCCCTGATTTTGATGAGCCCTGATTTGGACAGACCGCCATGAAATCACAGTTGTCATCAAACTTTTGTGCATTGTAGTAACACTCATAAAAAACCCTATGGCCTTTAGCAAAAAGGTGTGTGTACAATTGTTTATCTCTAAAGCCTTCCAAAAATCATGAAATTAATCGTTCTTGGCTTGGCATTTCTAAATTGGGGCAATGTACTATGTAATGCCATAATCTATCCACACATTCCTTTTGACGAAAACTCAAGATTTGTGTCACTATCTGATACCTATTTTTGAATAAGCTTCAATAAAGTGTTTGATAAGGGTTTCAAAATCATAGAGCATTGACGGATTTAAAGTTTGAAACCAAGATAGTGCTTATCCTTCCATGGTCAGGCCAAAACCTTGAACCATAGTGCACATCTGTGACTCCCTCCACAAAGATAAGCTGTCTATACTGAGCTACATGACCATATGGATCCTCCGTCCCATTGAATCTTTTGTTGAATTGTTGTAGACTAGTGGGTCTCATCTTTTTGTCATATTTAGCTCCTCTGGCCTAGTTGAATCTATCCCTTGGGTCTTGTCCCATTCCAAATTGTCTAGGAACTCCTTTTTTTGGAAATCCCCCACCACTTTCTCCCACGTGTGGCATCCCTTTACCCCAGTATGGATTGGTGAAACCCCCTGTGGAGCCCATACCCTTTGATTGTTCTTTTTCCATTGGTTTTGGGTGTAGATTTAATTTTTCTAACATATCTTGCCATGGCTCCTTATATTTAGGAGTGGGTGCATTGAACTCTGATTCCCCTGGTCCTGTTGTACTTGCAGCTTGGGCTTGTGTAGAAAGTTGTTGAACAATGGTTGACCTTGCCATGTGTATCCATCTAAGCTTTCCTCACTAACATGGTGGTAAATGTTATTCCAATCATTGTATATTTCTATATTCTCATTTCCATTTTTACCGTACACATGCAAAATTAATAGCTCAGGGTTCTTACCTGTGTCCCTCGTTTTCTCCATTGGAGGAGCTGTCAAATCTTGGCTCTCATGTTGAGTTGGTTGTCCCCATCTCACATTGTGGTCTTGCGGTAGAGGTTCTTTTTGTGCTCTTGCTTGATGCACTCACCCTGTTGGATCCATGTCCTCATACAAGGGCGATATGAAGTATCTTGTTCCATCTAGGACCATATATTGGTCACCTTGATAATTGGCCAATACAACTAGCTTGAATGGAGTTGGAGTTTCTTCAATTTTCACGGCATAATCCCCCAAGAAATCATTGTAAAGTTGGTCATTATACTGATTTTGTCGCACAAATACCAATTTGGTATCATACCTTACTCTATTGAGGTTTGCCCATTGTTGTTTGAATTGTGCTTTAACTTACTCAGTAGCATTAGTGGAGTCACCCATAGCTAAGTATGCTTCACTTGCGCTAGCACTTTTTGATGGACTTGATTTCAAAAAAATTTGTTCGTTTATTGGTTCAAGTGGGGTTGCAATTTGCGTTCTGCTTCCTTGGGTCAGCACCCTTGAATTGCTTGTTGCACCGAAAGCTATGGATCGTCTCAAGTGTAGGTTCATGTATTGCTTTGGTGTTCCTTTGTACATCCCCTAAGCCCTTAGGCCTTTAGTGTATTTCTTTGATGTAACAAACCTTGCATTGCTTAGGAGATTGAAACTATTTCTTTTTGTTTGTTTTTCTTGGTTTTGTGCATTTGTTTTTGCTTTTCAATGTTAGCGTTAATGTTAATGTATTTTTTGATGACATTGCTTGTTCATTCTGAGGTGATTTGGTTGGAGGTCTATTGTATGTGCTTGGTTTGTTGCTATGGTCTTTGCGATGTCAAGGATTTTGTCTGCAAGCAATAGGGTATGCCCTACTTACAAGAGATAAATCCGTATGCCCTTGTTACTTGTGCTTGCAACGTCCAAGCTTCAAACCTTTGAGCAATTGACCAAGACCTACTCAAGGTAAATTGAAGTCTAGCCTTTTACGCTCAAAATTTTCCAAAAATTTCTCCAGCGCTTTGCCCCTATAAGGCTCAGTGTTGTGAAACCCTCGGAATTAAAATCCACTTTTGCAAAGCAAAAGTTAAGCCTTGCGGCCTCTTTTGAAACTTTTCAGCAATCACGAACCTGGTGGGAGCAATACAAACCCAGCCCCTTGGTCTCAGACACAGTCTAGCAACAAAAACATAGCTCCTAATCCAACCATTGATAGTGAACCATTGACAGCTTATAAATTTCTCAAATTGGTTTTGTTGCAAGCCCTGCACCTGTGCTTCACCTATATTAAGTAAAAATTACAAAATCATGCCTGAGCCAGCTGCTATAGCCAACCATTGACAATCAGCCGTTGATGGTTCAATTTGAGAGCTGATGTTTGTAAACTTTGGTGGTCATGTGTTTTCTCTATCTACTGGTTAGCTCAAAACAACAGGGAACTCAGCAAAGCCTTCAAATTGAGCTTTTTAGTTTTTACACCAATTTTTTGACACCTTCGCTAATGCCTACTTGCTACGCATTGCCAACATAACTCTGGGGGTTACAAATTTGACCAAAAGTTGGGGTCCCACGATGCGCACCAAGAGCACTAAGAGTGTTTCTTGCCACCCAAGCACTAGCCAAAAAACTCTACTTGTCGGCCTTGCCATTCTCCTATGAATGCCTATGAATCAATTGACACTATTGCACTTAACTCTAACTCAAACAAACCATGGTTTTCACTTCCATTGCCTTAGGGTTTTTTAATTCGAGAGAGATGCTAACCATACCTAGACCCCCGGAGAGGAAAAGGTCTTGGTCATTTAGGTCTCCAAGTTTTACCTCTAAAATAATTGAAATCAACTCTTATGATTTGTTTAAATTAAACTCAAAAGAAATACCACTAACGACTTCCTTACTTTAATATATATGCTTCTACAATACAATGCACCTTCCTAATTACCTTATGATTAGTTTAATGCTTTTTCCTACAATGAATTAAATGCTCATTCCTACATGCATCAATATACAATGTCCTATATTCTAATGCAATGGACAGCCATAAAAAAGCAATGAAATAAATAAACAACTTGAATCAACAATGCTAATCTAAAGAGGAATAGCTTGAGCTATCAAGCGGGAGACACTTGATTGCAATGGGTGGGTGAGGATTTTTGAGAACTCACAACTCAAATCTTGATTAAAAAACAAAAAATAAACATTCACTACCCTTGGCCTTGGGATCACACACCTAACCCAACACCTAATCCAACAGTTTTGCAACTCAAGGAGCTAGCTAGTTAATTCACTTCTAAGCTAATGACTCACTAGCATAGGCTACCTGCTCCCCAATAGCGGTGCCATTGATGGGGTCACTATTACTTAGTCGCTTCCACACAACACTCCACCTATGGATAAGGTGAGGAGGTCAATGCGGAGAGCTTGGCCCGGCTAGCTCATGGAGGAATCCTTGCTTGTCATTGCAAGGGAGTCTTCACCTATCAGTGGATGGCAACTTCAACCAATTAATCCTACCTTAAACCTAAGCTACTTGAGTGTAGCTAACATAGAAATGCTAGCTCACTTACTAATCCTAGACTAACTCACTCACACTCAATGGACGATGCAAGGCATTCAAGTACACTTAGTTAATCATTCACCAAATAATTAATTAACAACTACCACCATGCAATGTACCTAACAAGCTTGTACTTAATGGATTAAGCTAAACGATTTAACTACTTAACAAGAGGAAGAAGCATGTATCATCCCTACTCCCGTGTTGTTGTCTTCCCTTATACTACTCCCCGTGTAAGCAATAAACCCTTAAGCAACTTTCCTTAAGCTAAGAAATCCTTATCTAAGCATTAAACAAACACATGCTGAACACTACTTAATCCTACACAAGCAAGCTAGCAATGCTCATTAACACAAAGAGAGAGAGAGAGAGAGAGAGAGAGAGAGAGAGAGAGA
>JAODKW010335042.1:0-10170 GCA_027576515.1 Dryopteris marginalis
CCACAAGGAAAGCTCACAACGACGCAATGCCCATCTTCATCAACAACATTAAGAAACTCAACAGGGACACAAGAAAAGGGGCATCAACGTAACAAAATCTACCAACCGAAGTATTCATCACCGAAGGCATACAAGAGGCAATCCTGTCAAGTTTTGGTGCCAAAGCAAATGGTGGAGGCACGTACAATAAGTGATGGAGATAAGCATTGTTGGGTGGAACGCCAAGAGACTACAAGCCTGACATCAAGTGGATGGTTATCCAGTCACAAGTCAATTTATAACTCATTCAATGAGCCTTCAAAGGCGACACTTCTATTGTTTTATGTAGTTTAGGTCTACAAATTTGGCCACTTCTAAATCAAATCAAGACGAGTACATCAGGGAACTATCTCTCACTTGTTGTATGATTTTAGAGTTACTCACAGTTTTATGTCAATGTCTTGTATGTGTTGATCACTTCATACTAACTAAGGTAGCAGAAATGTTGTTTTATTAGAGTGTGCCTCTACAATTTAGGCCACACTACTTTTGACTGATCACCAAAAGTTGTGTGCCTTTATTGTCATACAGTCACATAGTCAAACAATCATTATCAATCTCTCGTCTGGCATTAGCTTATGTTTTTCCCAAGTCCATTGGTCCCATTAACACAAATTCACCGGCTGAGGCAGTGTACCACTTATGCATGCAGATTCGCCAATTGAGGCAGCATGCGAGTACAGATCGTCGACCCGAGGCAGTACGATGCAGATCGTTGACTGAGGCAGCACAAGCATCCCAATACACTTGATGCAAATTGCGTCGACCGAGGCAGCAAGTCATTTGATGCAGATTCGTCGGTTGAGGCAGCACTAACATGTGGCTGGCCACCCATGTTTATTTTTGGGATATATGGTGTAGAATCGCCGACCGAGGCAGCACCTGCAATTTTTTAAAAAGTATCAATGATTATGACCAATGATATCTTGATGTGTCATGATATGACATATACCGCATATTCTAGTGGTATGGGACACTAGAATGTGATGTATGTGGGTGACGGAAAGCATAAGTCAAATTTTGTGTATCACAAATATCATTCATTTGTTTTGTGCACTGCCATGTTCAGTGTTGCTAACTGTCATAGCATTGCAACTGAGGACAATTGTTTTATGCAATTGAGTACTTTTTATGCAACTGATAACAAATTTTTCTAGCAGTTATTTGATTTCAGGTATATATGCAATTGAGGACAATTGCTTCTCAACGGAGGAGTATGTTATGGAATATGGAATTATTATACCAATACATCTATAAGGCTAAGGATGTGGTAGGAATCAATCTAAATTGTTGGATCGTGGTCCGATCTAAAGGCTCACATTAAATGCACATCTTTTATAGAGATCGTTGTGCACCGTTACATTTTAATCAAGATCAAGGGCTCACATCTGATGCACATCTTGGCATCTCTATTTAAGTGAGTGAGACCCTAATTTTTGTATCATCTTCTTCATAATGAAAACTAGGCTCACATGGATGCCTCTAGGCACCCATGTGGGGGGGAGAGAAGAAGGTTCACCCCAGCGCTCACCTCGACTCATGTCTCTGCCGCTCTAGGTGTCTACTCTCCCTTCCCTCTCGTCTATACTATGATATGTGCATGCATGCGTAGCACTCACGTCTACGAGGTGCGTGTGTACGTGCTTCGTTTTATCATGCTTCTCTTGCCCACAGGTTTCTGCTCGTAACAGTATTGCATACTCTCATTGAGACAGTCTTTATATACATTAGTGGGAGGGATCAGATATTATTTTCTATCTACGTCATGTGGGTGCTTATTTGCTCATGTGTGTGTGTGTGTGTGTGTGTGTGTGTGTGCCTGAGAGAGAGAGAGAGAGAGAGAGTTATTTAGAAGTTTTTTCTTTGTACTACTATGTACTCTTCTTCATGCATAGAAAAGGTTATAAGAAAAGAGAAAAAAAAATCATGACATCCATCTTTTTAGGTATATTGTTGGGATTTTCCCCTAAAAGGGCCGTAACACACTAGCTTCTTTATCTCTTGATTGTGTAGGAGAATGTCTTCCAGTGTATGTTCCTTTTTCTTGGGGTGTGTCCAGTGCACATACGTCTTCTGGAGCATGCAAACTTAGGCTTTATTTGCATTTGGGGTGAATTAAATGATTAAATGCAAATCTTTCTCATTTGCATGCTATTGCATCTTTTAATATGTTTCCCCTCATCACCATAATTTTTGCAGAAAGGCGACTAATTCCTCAGTCGTACTCGAATATCAAGGAGGACAACACAAACTGTATCCATGAATTGGCCAAACCCTAAGCCCGGTTCTCACCAAGATTTTCCCATCTTCTTCTCCATCAAGCTTCTTCATCTCCTACTTCTTGATTTGCTTTAAGTGGTGTTGGCAAAGTGATACGACAAATCTACGGCTTCAAGCAAGTGAACGGGGAGGTAAATTTTCATGCAATCTTCAATTTGCAAGCTTTATAATCAAAAATCGCATGATTGTTTCCCGCTACATAATATCAAACCTCTTCGCAAAACCCCCTCTCTTCCGCAGCAAATAGTGGTTAATTCTACGCTTGCCCTCCATCGCCGGCAAGTGGATAATTACTGGTCGTGGTTTTACAAGCTAATTTTTGGTTTTTACACAAATTCGGGAGAGTACCTTGCTACCTACGATCGTCGCATTACTCACGAGCCTCCTCCTCGTGATTTAGCGGCTACAAACATTGTCATCAATTGTCCTCTTCAAGCTCGCAGAGATGAGCAACGGTGACGCTTCCCCGCTCAACAACAACATGAATTTGGATTCTCCACTCCCTCAACCAACCGTGGAGCAACAACTCTTCATGCTTCAACAAGACATGCACGCTCGTCAACAAGTTTTGGCGGACAAGCAAGCACGTGAGCGTGAAGACGATATCGAAGACTCTCGCATAGCAAAGATTTTGAAGGTAACTCTTGCTTCGCAAGCTAAGCATAAAGACCAGAAAATTAGTCGTCGTGCTTTCACTTTTACTCGTTTTGACGGTCGCAAGATTGGCAACATTGTTCTTGCATGGCTTAGTCAATTTGATGATTATTTTTCTGAAGAATCATTCTCCGAGATCGACAAAATTAAGTGTGCAACAAACCACTTGTCTGCTAAGGCTTCTCTTTGGTGGAATATAACCCGCAATTCATCTACTCGTCCTACCACTTGGACCGCATTCCAAGAGCTTATCAAGCAAACTTTTCTACCCGCACAATTTCACCTTCAAGCACGCCGTGCTTGGTCTTCTTTCTCATGGATTGAAGGCGAAACGGTGTCTCGCTACACGGATCGTTTTTGGCAAAAGCTTAATCTACTCTGCATGATGGAAGATGTCCCTGAAGATACACTCCAAACGAAGTACGAGGACTCTATTGAAGGCGGTATTCAAGCTAAGTTACACTCTCTCAAACCCACTTCTTTATTTGAAGCTATTTCTTATGCGCATGATGCTGAAAAAGAAATTAATGCGATCACTCGCATGATTCAAATAAACCGACCTCGTCAACAACATCCAAATTCTTCCAACAATCACCCACATCGTTGCCACCGCAATAACAGGTATAATCCCTATTTATACACCACTCCACGCACTAATAATTACACCCCACCTCGTAATTTCAATGCACATCCACGCAACCCACCCCCACGCACAAACACTAATTCACACCGCCCACCTCACCTCAATGCCACCTCCAACCGCACTCCACCACCTCACGATGCACCCGCAGACACTCGCACCAACACCCCACAACCACCTAATCGCACTCGCATGGTATGCCATGGATGTCACCGTTTTGGGCATACAATTGCAAATTGTCCTAACAATCGTCAACGCCAACAACCTGTCACTCAACTTCATAACCTTGAGGGCGACAATGACTTCGAAAACGATTAGGTCAATGATTCTACTCATGATTCCCCCTCTCAAGATGTGGACACCAACGATGCAGCAAGTAAGTCTTTTCCCTTACACTCTCTTTTGCGTATGAATGCCAAGATTCACGATACAAATGTCTCTCTTTTGCATGACGATGGTAGCACGCATGATTTTATTTCTACACGTCTTGCACATAAATTGAATCTTTCCACAGTCAAGTCTCCTTTTAAAGTTAAAAGTGCATTCCAAGGTACACGTTTTAATGGTGTTTCTATGGTTCTTGATCTTCCCATCACTATAGGCGCATTCACACAAAAGCGTACTTTTTTGGTTGCACCCTTGCATTCCACAGATGTTATTTTGGGTATTCCTTTTCGTCATGAGCATAATCCACATATTGATTACCGCACACACACTATGGAATTTACTTTTCAAGGTGAGCACTTTACACTTGAAGGTACTTCACAGCATGAACTCTTTCCTTTGCTTTCACATACACAAGTTAAACGTGCACTTCGTAAAGATAATAAAGCATACATGGTTTATGTTAATGAAGTTGATGAAGGTACACAACCCTCTCTCTCTCCCCACCAGCATGAATTTCTCAAGTCTTTTCATGATTGTTTTATTGATGATTACCCTCCACATTTACCCCCTTCACGTGTTGACATAGACCACACAATTGAATTAATTCCGGGTAGTCAACCCCCACACCGTGCACCATATAGGCATAGTCCTTTGCATCAACAAGAAATTCAAAAACAAATCACTCATCTTTTAGAAAAAGGCCTCATACGCCCTAGTTCATCCCCTTTTGGTGCCCCTGTTCTTCTTGTTCAAAAGAAAGATAAATCATTCCGTATGTGCATTGACTATAGAGCATTAAACAAAGTGACTGTCAAAAACCGCTACCCCATACCCCGTGTTGATGATTTGCTTGATAAATTGAAAGGTGCTTCTATTTTTAGTAAGATAGATTTGAAGTCTGGTTACCATCAAATTCGTATGCATCCTAATGATATTTTTAAGACTGCTTTTCGCACACAATTTGGTCATTATGAATTTGTTGTTTTACCCTTTGGTCTCACCAATGCACCTGCCACATTCTCACGTATGATGAACAAAATCTTTCTTAAACACCAAGATTATGTTATTGTATTCTTTGATGATCTTTTAATCTTTAGCAAATCACATGAAGAGCATGAACAACATTTGCAATCTGTCTTTGATTTGTTACGTGATCATGAGCTTTATGCAAATCTAGATAAAAGTCTTTTTTTTCAATCAGAAATAGAATATTTCGGGCACCTAGTCTCTTCACAAGGTATCTGTCCTGACCCTAAGAAAGTGAACACTATACAAAATTGGCCGAAACCACAAAGTGTACATGAAGTTAGATCATTTTTGGGACTCTCGGGTTTCTATCGCAAGTTTGTTAAGAATTTCTCTCGCATTGCACTTCCACTTACACTTCTCACACGTAAGCGTACTACTTTTCGTTGGGGCGAAAGTCAGCAACGCGCATTTGATACTCTCAAGCATTTACTCACACATGATATGATTTGGACAATTGTTGATAGGTTTAGTAAGCAAGCTTATTTTCTTCCTTGTAACAAGACCCTGTCTGCCCCACAAGCTGCTAAAATGTTCCTTGGTTTGATTTTCCCACATCATGGTTTTCCTAAAGTTTTAATTTCTGATCGTGATGGTAGATTTTGTAATCACTTTTGGTCAGCACTTTGTAGGAATTTAGGATCTCAAATGGATTTCACATCTGCTTTCCATCTTGAAAGCAATGGACAAACTGAAGCCACCAATAGCACTATTCTAGATCTTCTTAGGTCTTACACAGTAGAGAATCAAGCTAATTGGGATCAACACCTTCCACTTTTGCAATTTGCATATAACAATACACCGCACTCTGCCACACAGTAGGCACCATTTGAAATTGTGTATGGTAAGAAACTCCCTATCCCTATGGCTACTTTTTCCAGTGATGTTCCAGCTGCTAATGTTTTAGCACAAGATCATGCACATATTTTACAAGAAGCTACACAAGCAATTCGAAAAGCTCAAGCACGATACACGGCACACGCCAACAAGTCCCGCAAGAGTATCGAATTTAAGTTGCATGATTACGTTTTGTTACGTATTGAAAAACGAAGATTAAAGCACATCCAGAAGCACCCTAAAGTCAAATTGGCACCTCGTTTTTACGGTCCATTTAGGATTACACAAGTGATTAACCCCAATGCATATCGGCTTGACATTCCACCACACTGGCACATCCATAATTCATTTCATGTAAGTCTATTGCGTAAGTTTAAAGGAGATCCACCAGCGGCACCAATTGTTGATAATCCGCCTTTACTTGAGGATGATGAAGAAATGTTAATTCCTGAATGTATTATTGATCATGATGTCACAACCACACGCACTGGCAAGCAATATCACCGTTATTTGGTTAAGTACAAGAATCACTCTATGGAAGAATGCCAATGGATCTCTGCCACATCTTTAAGTCCCACCTATCACCACTTAATCTCTGCCTACCACGCACACACCACATTGATTGCTAATTGAAGTGAATAACACATGATTTTGGCACATTAAGTGATATTTTCCACAAGATTTGCAATATGCAGTTATGGTTTTATCGCACATATGCAGTGATGATTTGATTGGTAATTTTTGGAATATGGTTTGTACACACATGTTTTTAGAGCTTCGCCGCCCTAGGGCCGGACTCTCCGCTCCTAGTCTTTTTCTCACATGTGTTGACGAGTACCTCCGCCATGTTGGCAGGACTCTTGTTTAAAACATTATATGTGGAACTGGCCCACCACTATATGTTGTCACAACTGAGGACAGTTGTTTTTGTAACCCCGGGGTATGTTGTGAATATGTGATGGCAATGGTATATTATGGATATGATATGATATGGTACATGGACAGTTGTATGAAGCATGTGGGCAGCACATGGATGGTATTGTTATGTGACAGAAGGATCAAGGATCATGGTTGTAACGGATATATGATTTTAATTGCTAATCATGTGTGTGTGTGTCGTGACGTAGCAAGTTGAAGTGGCCGAGACGTGGGTAGGATGGAGCAAACAAGTTCAAGTATCAAGTTCAAGTTCAAGATCTAGTTCAATTAATTAGTCTCGCGTTGTAATAAGTGCACCTCGGATTATTATTTAGATGGTGTACCTTAGTCTAGTTCAAATTAATGAGCACCGCTCCTTTTTTCCAAAGTGGAATGTATAAAGCCACATTTTGAGCTTACCCTTTTTGAATATATAAATACATGTCTAGAGGAAGAGGCTCACTCTAGACATGGGGGGAAATTGCACCCATTCTTGTGTCTTGTGTCTTTCTCTCTCTCTACTTTCATGCATGGCATTCTCACTCTAGAGGAGCATGCAACAACTGCAAGAAAATATATCCACCCTGAGGGAACCATCTCTAGACTGTGCATTTGGCTATCTCCAAGGGCCAATGGTAAAAAACGGAGCACACAAAATCATAGACAAAGGAACCTCAAATGGGGACCAGAAGCGAGATGGTGGGTGCAAGCTTTGCAGGAACCTACAGACTATCTCTGACATCTGGAGGCCGATCAGGCAGCTGGTGTTCTGCAGTCCCCTCCTCTAGGGTCCCTATCGTCTATGATTAACCATCTCCTACCCCTTGAGGAGGTTGCTGCCGCTGAGTCGGTCTCTATAGACTCTCTGCTTGCTGTTGTTTCCTCTATCTATGTCTCTAACTCTGCTGGCTCTAAGCACTCTGACCCATTGATTGCTGAACCTGCGCACTCTGGCTCTGACTTATCTGAGCAGTCTGCTCTCTCCTCCTAGAGGGTTGTTTGCGAACAGTGGCGCAATCCCTAACCAAGTGACCCGTAGCATGGTAGCGGAGACACTGGTTAGGGCGGCCCGTAACAATAATCCTCTGGGAGTGTATCTTCTCTTCCCATTCAAAAGATATCTCCTCTCAAAACTCTGAAGAGGGGGACACAACAACTCTAATGCTAGGAGTAGGTGATTGCAACTCTGGAAAGGTACTTCGAAGATAGATCCAAAGTGCTCCAGCACCCCTTGGACTCTGAACTTTGGAAAGGACATTTCTATCATCACTATTTTGTGTTAGAAATACATTCCACCCATCTTCTCCACTTGGAAAGAGTCCCACCTACACAATAATGGCAGTGTCAGTTTCAGTTTCAGTGTGTCACTTCTAATTTGGAGCCTATATGCATAGTATTCTAGTTGTGTAACATTTCTATCATCACTATTGTGTCTTAGAAATACATTCCACCCATCTTCTCCACTTGGAAAGAGTCCCACCTACACAATAATGGCATATAGCTATGGTGTCAGTTTGATATTCTATGGAGGCCTCCTTCATGTAGGTTATCCTTATATCACGATGTGCAATGTTAAGACTCGTCACCTTGCCTGGGCAATATTGCAGCAACCTCTACCCCCGACGAGGCTATGTACTACCCAACCATTACTTCTAGACTAAAAAATAACCATTTTGACATGGTTATCTAAACACATTATTTCCCTTGTAGATTTTAATGCATTGGCATATGGATTGTGTTCATGCATCATTACCTATAAATTTCTCATAGCACCTTGGTGAAGCGATGCCTTATGTAGTATTCTATTATCTAATTCATGTTTTGTATCGTAGTAATATGGTTGAGCACATTCGGCATCAATGTACCAATTGAATGATATATGGAACCATGGATTCTGAAAATATAGACGCTGCCTCTTTGATTCAAGCAGCCATCTATATGTGAAGCAAAAGGAAGCTAATGTAGTGTTGTATGCTCTAATATGTTTTCTAAAGTCTCTACTAATGGCATCATTATCTCCAAGAAGAGCTCGAAGCCTTGTTTGGGGATCCAATAAGGCAATATTTACCTATATAAAATTTCTAATAGACCCGCCTTCTACTTTCCAAAATAAAGCTCCACAAAAAGAGCACTCAGAGACAAGATTTCCCTTAGGCACATTACAAGCAACGAAGGTAAGGTTGAAGGGTGCTACACTCTTTGTGCATTTGGGTATACAGTACAAATATACAAGAATGGCTTTGTACCTTTGAAAAAACACCTATCGCATATACAATTCTATGAGAGACAACACTCTCATTATTAAGGAATACATTTTCTAAAGCATCACAAACAATATCTTGTTAATTCTCCTCTACATCCACGATCATATGGTCATCTTCACATAAGCCTTCCAAGATTGGGGGGAGATTCCGATCATGTCTAGGATAAATCTCAAAAACATGTACATGGCCACTCAAAGTGTCATTGGAGCATACATTTGATGACCTAGATCTAGCCGACGTATTCATCGAGTGGCATCACATAATCTAATGCATTGAGTGTGTCTGAGGGACAAAATTCATTGCATGAAACCTAACTTTTTTAAAAAATAAAGCAATTGTTAATAGAATGTTGTGTTTATTTAAATAAAAGTACATACAAATGATTCCCCGCCTTTTTGACCGTTCGGCCCCTTTTTTTCTCATGATAAGGCCGTAGAGGTGGTCGTGACCACTCGTCTTTCATAAGGGGACGCACTTAATACCCAAAGTACATTTCTTTTTGTCTTTTTAGTTTGACAATACACACTAAAACATCACATATTTATCTACAATTATCTAGCAGTGAGAGTTGTAGGTTGACAAAAATATTTGGCATAAAGACTTATAGTGCATACTTCAACCAAGAGCAACAAGCAGAAAGCATTGGACAACGCTTAATTTTCATGACATTATGCTATTCATGCACTCACATACCCACATTCTTGTAGTAGGTTTTGATTTATAAAGAAGAAAAAACCTTTGATAAAGATGATTGTCACATACCCAACCCAACTTAGGGCGGGATAACACTTTGATAGACAACCAAATCCCTTTATGGTCTTGCATGATTCACTTCCAAGACCCTAATGGATACAATTTCACTGACGTAATTACTTTTTTAACTTATTTGACTTACAGTTATTACTTTATCGAAACTAGTTAAAAATGTTATATTAACGCTCTAGGTAATTGACTTGGAGTGCAGGTAAACCTCGACGGTCCTTTTTATATACCCTGCCGGCCGGCCCGACGGGGTATGAAAGAAGCCCCCGAAAAGCCCGCTGGGTTGTAAAAGAAGCCCGACGGGGTATATTTTGCTTATATAAGGGCACATAGGAGTGTCTATTTGCTTTTTTTGCAGCTTAG
>JAODKW010336152.1:0-10169 GCA_027576515.1 Dryopteris marginalis
AGTGCTAATTGAGAGAGTTGGTGAATGAATCTCCCAAAATATCTCACCTTTTGTATGAAAGAAGTGAGTTCTTTCACTGTGTTTGGAACTTGGTGAAGAAAGAAAAAGTGCACTTACCTTTGAGGGGCCAGCTTGTATCCCAGCTTTTGGAAACTACATGCCCTAACAAAGTGACTTATTTCTCCCCAATGTGACACTTAGCCATATTCAATTGCCCACACATTTGTGCAAGTCTACTCAAGCCTTCATCTACTTTTGCTAAGTGGAGTGTATGTGAACTGTAGATACAAAAATCATCAATGTAAACCCTGATGGATTTACCAAGGTAGGCCTAAAATACATGATTCATGAACCTTTGGAAAGTGGCTGGAGCATTTGTGAGGCCAAATGGCATCACCTTATAAGCAAAGCTTCCACATGGAGTAATAAAGGTTGTATTCTTTTGGTCCTCCTTTGCAATGCTGATTTGGAAGTAACCAGAGTAGCCATCACACACCGTGTATCTTTCATGACCTGCCACTTCATTCAGGATCTCATATTGGAAAGGAAGAGGAAAGTGATCTTAGTTATTGCATTTGGGGGCTTGTAAACCCGGCACTTGCCATTCTTCTTTAGGGTCACCACCCCTGGGGACACCCACTCTGAATCTTCAATTGGGTAAATGAAGCTAGCTTGGAGTAGATTTGTTACTTCCATTAACAGTGCTCCTTGTTGCACTGTTCCAAGTCTTCTCAGCTTGTGAGCCACTAATTTATAGTTGGGATTCAAATTAATGTGGTGCTCTAACATAGTCACCCCTGAAACCTCACGATAATTAGAAATAAACAGGGGGGGAGTGCTTCCTCAGCATTACCTTGACTTTGTTCCTCTCCTCAATTGAGAGGTCCTGAGATAACATATTCTCTAAGTCTTCATCCTTTAATTCACCTTCAGTGCCTTCACCACCAATTAAAGTAGACTCCTTTAGGACGGCACTACATACTTCTAATGAGACTCCACTCTCAATTTCACTCCCACTATCACTACTAGTATCTTCAGCCGTGGATGAGGAGTCCTATCTACTCAACTCATCTTCCAAAGTCTCCCATTCCAAATTCTCCTATCTACCTTCTCTCATGTTGTAAAAAATCACTTGTCTTGGTCTGTCTCCCTTCCCTTGTGGCTCAAGGAATAAAATTTCATTTTTCCAATCTTGTCTAGCATTCATTGCTATCAACCACAATCTATCTAGAATGATAGGATAGCCCTCCCCCTTGGCTGGCAAAACATACATGTTCACTGGTTACATTTTTGCAAACTCCCACACACTTTACAGATACATTGTTGGCCATTTTGGCCTTAAATTTTGATTTTCCACTAACATCTATGGTCCGTCATCTTCTCACTCTCATGACGCACACTTGCGCGCCTCCATCTACATACACCTTAGAAAATCTTTGGCCTTTGATGTAGGCTTCAATTATAGGTAAAACATTATCAAGTTTTTTGGCATCAACCATACCCATAGTTTTTGTAGATCTGGTGCTTACTATGCATGACCATTGACACCGCATCTTTGGTGATAGGTGCAAATGTTGGGGCCATGTGAACTTTGGCCCTTGATTGCTGACATCCTCAATCAAATTGTTCAAATCTTCTTCCTTGCACTTGATCTCTCCTTTCTTTTCCTCTCCTTCTTTGATGCCTCTGCTTTGTCCATTTTCATTTGAATTGGCTCCTTCATGACTCTTGCCTTTTTGATAGGCACGATCTCTGGTTCCTTCATTTTCTCCTTCCCTTTCTCTTTGATTTGGATTACATTGACCACCCATTCTACAACTACCTTTGGTAAGGTTGGAATTGCAGCAACCGATTGTGGCTGCCTCAAGATTTGAACAATTTGTGGTGGTGGCTCGGGAGGCATAGGAGGCCAATCCCTAGGTGGATTTACTTGTTGTCTAGGTCCTCTACCAGTTACTTATCATATAGGTCCTCTACCTTGGTCATTTCTAGGATACCTTCTTGGATGAGGAAAAAAATACATACCATGTCTATCTTCTCCGCAAGGCTAGCAGAAGTACTTGCGCCTTTGTGGCCTTCTTTGGGGTGGAGCATTGTTCCTCCCTCTCTCAATAGCAGGTGGCGGTGGAGATTGTTGTGGAGCTCGCACACCTTGAACCAAATTGATTGATAAATTATCTAACTGGGAGGTTACCTTCTAAAGTAGATCCAAATGTGGATCCCCAGATGTTGTTGGTTGTGCAAGAGGTGGTGGCTCATCGCGGATTTCTTCCACAGGTTCTTGGGCTTGGAATTGAAGCTTTTGGTCTTTGAGTCTTGCCCATTGTAATGCCTCCTCAAAAGTTTTAGGAAAATTACCCTTGACTTTCCCTTGCAGAATTGGGGAAAGACCTGCTAGAAACCTCTCCTTTTGGAGAAAATTTGGAGCCCTCTCCCCCTGAGGTAAGCAATCTTCCCATTGTGCCCATAATGTGAGAAACATTGCCTTGTAGGATGAACCTAATGTAGATTGTTGGAGTGCGGCAAATTTTCTCCAAATCTCCTCCGGATTATTACTACCACTATATTTGGTCAAGAAAACCCTTTTGAGTGATTCCCAATTGGATTTCCTATTTGTCTCCAAGTCTTGAAACCATGTATTTGCTTCTTCTTGAAGCACTAAGGGAAATACCCGCAGCTTGATCTGTTCATCATCTCTCCCCAAAACCAGGAATGCCATTTCTAAGTCATCTAGGAAATATCTAGTATTTTCAAATTTCCTCCCATAGAAATTAGGAAATGCCATGGTGTGTGGTTGCACTTTCCCTTTCTTACCCCCAAAGTAGAACAAATATGAATACATTAAGGGAGTAGCAGTAGTACATAAGAGGAAGAATGAAGGGGTTCACTGAGGCATTTATGGCTACTAACCTTTCCTCCCCAAAGTATCTCTTGAGAGTTGATTGGAAGCAAAGTTAAGTGCACACATAGATGTGAATGATTTGGTGGGCAGATGGATTGAGAGGTCTTGAGGTATCCCTAGCACTCATGATATTTAAAAGAGAGTAAATATGTGCATATCAAGAGAGACATGGTATTTGATTAGAGATAGAATAATAGGATTTGGTGAACAGGTCAAGAGAATCTCTCAGGGTTAAAGAAGTGGACAATTTGTTGCACAAAATGGATCTTGTGACTAATGCAAACATGCACATTCATATTTTGAACCAATTGAAAGGGATAGAAAGGTGGGTCATTAGGATTAGGATTATTCATTACAAAGATGCAATAAAGAGAGATACACCCTTACTTATGGCTGCCCTAGCATGAAAGGAATTCCATTGACACCCATAATGTCATAGTCTTCATCATCAAAGTCATTCTCTACCTCATGAGCATAGTCCACTTTAAATTTGGACTCGGACAAGTTTCCGCCTTCAAAGAAAATGATGCTTGTATGCACCCACCCAAAGGTTATTGTAGGTGGAGATTATATCCGTGTCATACTCTGGGAGGCCTCCAAGTATGTGTGCATAGGGGAGGCCGTCTTTCCAAGTTTTTACTGCTGGCTTGAGAAACTTGTCAAGAGTTACCTTGATTGCGCATTGCCAACACAAACCTTCTTGCACCCAAGGTCCTCTATTGATGTGTGAGAGGATGAGCCTTACCACTTCCTAGCTTGTAGGTCGAAGGCAATAGTGTAGCCTCCATGTAGTGAGGTAATGATCAATATGAAATATGTGGATTTGTACCTCTTTCACCAATTGAATATGGGTGGCCAACAAAATAAAATTGATGTTGTTGGTGCTCTAGATGTGCAATGCATCCACAAACAGATTTTGGTCTATGATATAGACCCAACCCGTCCTTGGCACCCCTTTGATGATATTCACTAGTGGTCTGTCGAGCAAGATACTCCATAGGAAATAGGCCACCAAATGAAGGTCAAAAAGAGCGTGCAGAGAGGTCTCCTTTCACTTGTGCATCACTCCCTCACAGTGCTCATTCAAAGACAAGATAGGGGCACCACCTTGTTTTGTAGAGAACAAAGAAACTATGTGATAGTGCAAATGAAATAGCCTAGTGTAATCCTTGGATGCAAAGTCCTCTTCTCTAAAACTAAGAAAATGGTGCGAGTGCAATCTACAAGAGCTGGAGGAGTCGCCACCATCCTCACCTCAAAATGGGATTTGTTCCTTTCAAAGTAGCTCATGTTTTTTTCCTTAAGGCAACCAACCAATTTATGGGCACGCACTAGTATGCTATTTACACAAACCAAAGTTTAGCCAAACTCAACAGGCTCAAACCAATCCTCTCAACCAAAGTGCGTAAAGCATTTGGGGAAGGCGGTGAGCGCAAGAGCGGCACCCTTTAGTGTGTAAAAGCCTAGCATAAAAGTGTGTAAGCTTTCTTCATGCTAATTTTCCACTCTTAAAAAATTGACAATTTACTTAGTGTGTGTTTCATGCTCAAATTTCACTTATTATTAATATGATTGCTCCTTAGTGTCATTCATGCATAGGAGTCACACATACCGCCTTGGATAGTAGCAACACATGTTCATGGATCTTTGGGTGGTGTAATTCTCATTCCACATCCATACCACAATATGTCATAATCAAATTGACATACACACCAATTATCTCATTGTCATAAAATTGATTCATTTCACCTTCATTACTAATAAAAGAATAAGAACCAACCTAAAATTGTCATGCATCAAAGAATTCCTTCCTTCACACAAAGTATTTTATATTTACCTCTCCATCATGCCCACACACACCAAATATCTCAATGGTGTAGTCTAATGTTTTTCCTCTGTCCCAAGCCAAGACTAAGAGATTATCCCAAAATCCACCACCAATCAAAGTATTCACACAAGATATCAATCAAACACACACACTCATGTAACAATGCACACACACATGAAATTTACGCACCCTTAATGAAACTTCATAAATCAAGCACAATATATCCTCCATAAATCACCAATTCTTAGTATGCTCTAGCTAAAAATTGACTTTTTTAGCATAAGGTTGCGCAATATTTAACACAAGCGTCATCAAAACACATCATTCAAAAGGAACAAACCATCATCATAAGAGGAAGAATAGATAGCAAGGGGTGTGTGTGTGTATGTGAGATTTGTGATAATTGCATATAGGAAGAATAGATAGCAAGGGGTGTGTGTGTGTATGTGAGCATTGTGGTAATTGCATATAGGAAGCCCTTCTCCTAAAGTCTAAATGCTAGCATAGTGCATGAAGTGCTTAGAGTGGCAATTCTTCTCATGCCTTGTGTGTTATGTCTTCCTTTTGAGGGGAATTGTCCCTCCTTTTATAGGCTTGGAGGGGCTCAATTAGCCCATAAATTATTACATTTAGGCATAATTATACAATTATTTAGCATGAAAAATAGGGGGTTGAATTTCCTCCAATAATACCATGGGATGACAATGTGATTGCGTAAATTCCATCGGATGATGAAGCTCCTTTCCACGTAACACCACATTGGTAGACTCCTCTTTTTGTTCTCCTTTTGGTAGAATTTATTAGGGTTTAATAGGCAAGTAAGAAAGAAACAATAGTTACAATAATAATGGAGATGAGAAAGGGAGTGAGAGGGACTTAATTTTTTATTTTTTTTGAGAAAGGGGAGGTCGGGAGAATGATTTGATTATGAGGTTGAGTTCTCCGTGTGAGCTAAGGAAGAGATGCTTCATTTAATTTTTTCAAATGGGAAAAGTGAGAGCCAAAATACTGAGTGTGCATTGTGTGTTTATGAGAGTGAGAGATGGGGCACATTAATGAAAAGAAAGTATTTGCGGCATGCCTTTTTGATAGGTGTGAATGGAGAGGAAAATAGGCTTTTTTTCATGAGAAAAGTGAAGGAAATGGGAGTTTTTTTGGTAGAATATGGGTATGGCCTCATTTTTTTATGATTAAAATGGAAAAATAAATGGAAAAAGGTCCTCTAAAGGTGAATTTCAAAAGGGTCCAAGATGGTGTGGACTTGGTGCATCATAAGAAAAGAAAAGAGAGTGTGTGTGTGATGAGGTGGACCTTGGCCACATGCATGTGTAGCCCTTGGTCTCTTTACTTCTCCAAGATGCCCATGAGGCGGCTATTTGGCCTTTGCATAAATTCAACTCTCCACATCACCTTATTGGGACCCACATGTCATATGCTGATATCATGGGTGACCTTTGCCAGGCATGATCTAGGTATCTTTCACCATCCAAAATAAACCAGACCGCAGAGGCATGGTAAAAATCCTTCAATCAGTAAGAATTTTAAAATTTCATTTGCTTGTGCGACTTAGTTCCCTCTTTCCAAAACAAACCTGACGGCATAAAAATCCGACCTTCTTGCAACCCAAAATCTTCACTTGAAGCTTTTTACCCTAGGTGAAGCCCTAAGGAGAGAGGTTTCCCACAAACAAGAAGACCAAGAACTTTGAATCGCCGTATCTTCCTCCCTGTAGCTTGGAATCCAGCGGAATTTTGACACGCACTAGAGAGAAACCTATAGACCATAACTATATAGTTATCGTCAATATTTATTTTTTTATTGTGCGGTAACTCAGTAAATATTTTTTATCATAGGTAAAAACTTAAACTCACACCTAAGAAGGGGTATTAATTAATTACTTACAGACACCCACAGGAGGGCAGTACTCACTCACACAAGCTTACTTAGGCTCAATTATAAGCTAAGGATTATGTACAAGAGAAGAAGAAGAACTTTCATCCATCTGACAGGTACAACCTGGGAAAAATTTCCTGTTTGTAAAAAACCTGCATCACTGCTAGCATATCTATCTCAGGCACCCACATGAGTGTGTAGCATGGATCAATCATAGGCAGCTGAGGGACAAGATCCGCTAACGGAGGAGGAGGGGTACCCTCATCCTCGCTGTTAGATGAAAGCATAGTGCATGCATATGTGTAATGTTCTCGTTACCCTCTATGTGTAAAATTTTCTAAGTGTGGGATTCTAACAAAATTTCGGCAAGGCTTCACCACCTAGGCACCAATGCGATCACTTTTGTGCTTGCCAAGAACTAGTGAGTGCGCAAAGTGATATAACAAATCCGGCAGTACCTGTGCCTAATCTACCAAGGCACACAAGGGTGCAAATGCGTACGTATGATGTAAACCACCTAGCTATGAATGCTTGACATCCATACCATGCTTGTATGCAGTGGGGAAGATGAGAAGATAGCTCCTTGCACTTAGGTGATGTTGCTCTGCAAAGCTTGCATGTGAGAAATGAGTGAAAATGTCTTCTTTTTTATAATTATGCCTGCGTGGTACCGTCATCCCATGGTATCATCTTGTTGAATCTGACATACTGAGCTTGCTCCCCTTGGTCTCTTAAGTAAGCCTGGCACCCTGGACTTAAAAATAATGAGTCTAGCATAGCCAACTTGTGGTACCATCATGTTGGCATGGTATCGTCATGTGATTTTTGAACTCTTTGTGATGCTCGCATTCTAAATCTGCTACCAGAACCTCATTTTGACATTTCAATGGCCCCAACTTGTGGTACTGTCATCCTGATCCTGCTCCTATTTGTGCAAAAACTTGGTGTTTCTAGACTTTGCTTTGATTTTTGCCACCTCAGCTGTAGCTTACATTGGGGAATCCACGGAGGGCCACCACTAATTCAGTTGGAATCCTGTTAATTATCACTCTTCATCTTGAGAAAGAATGATCCTTGCTTTGCATAGTTCATACTGCTCCCGGAACCATACTCCCCTGCTATTCTCATGTTGCACTTGCCTTGTGTTTGTTGTTGTACCTGTAGCTCTTCTCCCTCCTTCCTAGATCTGGTGATATGGCAGACGGTGTCCCCCATTTCTTGAAGTTGGCTGCGATGGTCGGAAGTTAATGAAAGAACTTAGCCATGAAGTCTGGACATTGCTGTCTCTAGTGCCATGCTTTGGGTTAGTAGGTAAGAGTGCCTAATGCATGTATTTGAAATAGGATACCCTATATGCATACACAGTCAATGCATCTAAAAATCATGCAGAGCTTGAGTTCCTACGGGTCCTTGAGACATTTAAATGAACAACGGCTGCAAAGCAAGTTCCTCACTTAAATCGTCAAGGGGCTTTGGATGAAGAAGATCCCGCACTCCTCTCACAAGTGATCATCCTTGTTAGCTCCACCCTCAATAATATAGACTTAAACTTAGACTCTTATGCCTACTAATGTCTGCATAAGCGACACACTTTACATAGGCTCAACTCTCTAGCTTGAGCGTATTTCATACCAAAAGATAACAACAAAAATTGGCATTGAGTATTCACATGCAGTCTTACACAATATAGTTTTGAGTCTGACCTCTGCACGTGTTTTAGTGCAAAAGAGTCCGACTCTGACACTTATGCTAATAGCTGAGCTGTAGCGACTTGACCGAGAGTAAAGAAGATTCACCAAAAAGCTGGGCTTGAAGTACGTTGGCACGTTCTTAAATGGTCTGCTTGAGTGCCACTCAAGTGGTGGTTATGAATATTGCCAAGAGACATCTCCGTACATGTAATGGCATTTGTATAGTTGCAAAGTTGATAAGCTATTAGTGAACTTTGAAGTAGATGCCTTGGTCCGCGTACTTACATATGTATTGTCATGAGCCAAAGTAGAACAGATGGTCTTGCCCTTTTGTGGAGTTGTTGGCTGGTGGGTTGTGGTGGCTTCTAGTGTTGTCAACTTTGCCTTGTCTTGATGGAGTGAATGGAATGACCTTCGATTGCCATTGCCATATTGGTTTTAGTGTAGGACTGACGAATTGTCTCTTACCGTCTGACACTTGAGTTGGAGACCGCTCTTTCATTGTATGCTTAGGAATCCATACTCTACGTATGCCGTTATAAAAGCCTTGAGCTTTCAAAAGTGCCTTGGGTACCCACCTTTGCTGAATTGGTGTCTGATAGGTCCTTTTAGGTGATGATATTTTGGATCTTTGCTGTGATACAACTTTCACTAGAACTTTGGTAGAGCAAGCAGATCTCATATGCGTTGGTACCCAAAAAGAGTGTTTTCCCCTCGTTTTCCCTTGCCGTAGCCTTGAGCTTGTAACAACTCCTTTAGCACCAACCATTCAGCTGTTTGAGCTCCTTGTACTGAAGTGAGTTTGATGAAGGTTGTGGGGTTTGTTGATAGCAGAGCGTCAAAAGCGTCTGTCAGATAGATGACTAGCTGTTGGACAGTCTCGCAGTTTCCTGCAAGGCTTGTAGAATTTACCTGAAACTTATACTCCCGCATCATCCAATTCAGTTGGCAGTTCAGTGCTTGCATCCAACAACATCCCTAAATGACATGTTCTACGGATTCATTCACATTAGCGACATAAAACATAAAATACAATGGCTCATCTTGAAGATTGACTTTAATCAAAACTTTCCCCAGACAGGCGGTAGTGTTTGCTAAGAAACCAAGAAAATTTATCGAGGTTGGTGTTAGCTTAGGCTGGCCCAAAGTATCCCACGCATTCCACGATAAGATATTCAAATCTTCTCCTAAATCAATAAATGCATTAACCCCAATGGTTGTCTTTTGAGTGACAAGTCTAATTGCTACTCTGAATGGTTCTACGATTGGTAGCTCATTCTTACATTTTGTCTCACTGAAACTGTTAGGATATGTACCTTATGTTTTTAAGCCCGTATTGCTCTTGCGCGTTCATTGGCTTCCTCTTAAGCCTCTTTTTTTAGTAAAGTTGCTCATGCTTGGCGTGTCTTTGCAGCTTGCATCCAATTCATCATATCTTGGGTCAAAGGCTCATGATAGAGTCTAAGACAACTGCCGTTAATGAAGTTGGCCATTTGTTCACCATCTAAGGTTTCCAAACATACAGCTTCAACTCATTGATTACAAAATGTCCTAAGCAACGCATTTTCAGCTTACACTTAAGTTTCTTCAGAGTGTAGAGAAGCACTAAGTCTTCTTTCTTAAATTGGCATGTCTTAACATGTGTGTCATGCCAGTGTTTCATATGACGCTTCTCCGCATAAATTTCCAAAATTACAATTCTCCTATCCTCGTCCAACCGTTCTAGGTCATCTATGCATTCTTAGAGTTCATGACCCGTCCATTCCAGTTGTTTTGCCACTCTTAGTGTAGGTATCAAAAATTCTATGGGGAGAATAGCATTCAGTCCAAAAACAAGATTGAACAAAGTAGTCCC
>JAODKW010337262.1:0-10168 GCA_027576515.1 Dryopteris marginalis
TTCTTGATGGGTTTTATTGCAAACACACACATTATTTTCCCAAATAACCTTTGGTCGGGTTATTATTATACACTGGAATAAAGATTTTTTAGAATCACCTTTGCAAAATACTTGCTTTTGCTGATTTTTGACTTTGCTTCTTTTTCAGAACAATTGGATCCCCTCTTTGATTAAATTGGGGTATGCAGCGGTTGAAGATATAAGAGTAATCCCTCCAATTGGCACTCAATGTTTATTATCTTGTTTCAAGGGACCTGATTTCCATAAGAAATTGCTTGATTTTGAGGAAGAAGCGGCACCTAAGCCTTCTCTCTCAGCTCTGTCTGTGGCCAATATTAATGATTGGTTTTCTTTACTTGAGCTTTCTAGAAGAAACCCTGACCTTTTTGCTGAAGCTTTCACTAAACTGCTTGCCTCTCTCCCTCTTATTGATTGCCAAGATGGTTGTGATTTGAATTTCTATTTTTCTTCTTTACCCTCAATTGTTAACAAGCTCTTTTTTATCAACAATATCCCTATTATTCCCCTGGAGCTGAAACAACCTGAAATTGTTATTAACCCTCTTTTGGATCTTGATCTTCTTGACCCGGAAGAAAGAGAAGCTCTCTCTCTTGGTGGTTCTTCTTCCTCTTCTTTACCTCCTTTTGAAAAATCGGTTTCTAAGTCTTTTTCTAGTATTATTCCTCTTCTTCCTCCCAGGCAGGTTGAGCTTGATGCCATTCGACTTGATAACAAACTTTGGGATTTTGAACTTATTAATCATAAAGCTCCTTTTAATATTAGTTCTCTAGCTCTTATTTGTAGTCTTACTACTGAACTAATTGATCAATGCAAGATTTCTGCTATTCAAGCCAGACATTTATTACAAGCTGATTTCTTCTTTGAATTACCCCTTATTAAACTCTCTGATGTGGATTCGTCTAAATGTGCGTCTTCTTCGCTTATAGCTCGTACTAAAGGTCCTATTAAACCTGATAAATCTAAGGACCCCAAAAAATTTCTTAAGAATTGTTGGAACACTTTTTGTCCCTTTCTTAAATGCCAATGCAAGAGGCTTGATCCTAATTCTTCTTGTACTGCTTCCATAATTTGGCTTGATCATTTATTGTGGTTTGTTTTTCAAAATCTTCCTCGGTTTTTTCATTTCAATTCCGGTCCTGCTCAGGTTTATGCCTTTATTGGTTGGGTTGCCAAATTACCTCTTGAACTTCGCACTGCACTTATTGTTTATAGCTCCTTTCATGATCATATGCTTGAGGCTGTTAAAGGGCTTGTGAGTTACTCTCCAAATTCACCTCTTCTTCCTAAGATTGCTGGAACTCCTCTTGCTAATACTATTGATTCTATTCTTAAACCTATTAAGAATAATAATTCTTATTCTCGATCACCCTTTACTCTTGGAAGCATGGCATCGTCAAGTAAGAAACCAAGAGTGTTCAGAGGATCAGAGGATATGGGAGACACGCCAAAAAGTTTGGAATTTGGATCAGATGACAATCAAGTAAGATCTCTTTTTACAAAAGCTAATCAAAGAATGGTTTTACATTCAAAAAAAGTTAAGGGTAATAGGTTTATCCATGTCCTATTTGTAAATAAAGCTTTTGATTTTATATCTCCTAGGGAGATTTTCAAGGAAGTAATAAACAAATTTCATATAAACAAATCTTTTGAATATTTTAAAATTTTGTTTGGATGGAAGTATTCTAAGAATTTATCCTATTACTTATATAAACCAATGGACACTTTTTGTAATTTTGAGGATCTTCAAGGGGAATGCATTTGTTCTTCTTCCAAAAGGTTTAAACCCTTCCTCAAATCATTTGATGAGTTAGGTTCACATGTTCTTACTTTGGATAATGAGATTTTTCACAATAAAAATTTAAAGGATTTTTCTTCTAAAGGTCTGAATCATATTCCTATTCTTCCTCTAAATCTTGATCTGGTTATTAAGGAATTGTGTGAAGTTTGGTGTAAAGTTGCTTCTTATATGCATTTTAATGTTCAAGATGAACATTTTGATGAAATTAAAGAGATTACTACCATTAAGTTTTTTGAGGCATTTCCTAACTATAGAAAAAATCAACAACCTTGGTTTTTTGAGAAGGATCTACTTAATGAATTAAAGTACATAACTACTCATTTATTTATTTTTGGTTTGGATAAAGCAGCCCAAACTCCTGTCTTTATGTGCAAAAGCTTAATTAGACGCTTGGCTTTGAAAAGATTATCTTCTTTGGAATTTGTTAAATCCTCACAAAATGAAGATTTTTTACATGAATTAGTTAATTCTTTTTGTAAGGAATTTAAAATTTGTATCCCTAATTCTTTCACCTTTCCTTACATTATGGGGATGTATAAGGCTCATAAAAATGATTTTAGATGGATCACTAATGCTCATGAGTGTGCTTTTACTAGCATTACCAATATTAACTCTAAATTACTTAATTCCTTAAACGATGGATTGATAGATGTAACGGATTGCCTTCATAAAAAAATGCTTTTATTCTCTAAAACTAACTCTAATGCTTATTGGATCATTCAAAATCAATACGATTTTTTAATTAATTTACCTCATCATATTAATAACATTTTAACCTTTGATGTTAAATCTTGTTATGAGACAATTCCTCATTTCGGAACTCATAGTTTAATGGAATCTCTTCAAAAAATTATCCTTGCGGTTAAATCCCTAGGGAGTATTGGTTTCAAGAAGCATCATAAACTTTTTAAATTAACCAAAAAATCTCAAGAGATTACTTATACTTTTGAAGACTTTTAACTATCAATAGATTTCTTTTGGAAAATTGCTTCACCAAATTGGGAAATCAATATTTCAAACAAATAATGGGAACCCCTATGGGGTATTCTTGCTCTCCAATATGATGTAACTTGTATTTGGCTTGGGTTGAATTAGAATATATTAGGAAACTTAATAGGTTAAATAAATTTGAAATGATTAAAGCTTTTTATTCTTCTTCTAGATTCATGGATGACCTAGCATTTATTAATAACCCCTTTGCTTTACAATGTCTGAATCATTCTAAAGAGGTAGATAGCAATGATGAATTTTCCATTTATCCCCTTAACTTTTTGCAAATCAAACCCACTTTTGACACTTATTCTACCACTTATCTTAATGTAGAAGTCAAGTTATGCTCCTCTTTTGGGGGTCATTTTACCACTTGTACTGCTTGGAAGAGAGATAATCTTCCTTGTCAAAATGTTTCCTTTATTCATGAACGCAACAATCGACCACAAAACATGGCATACAAGGTTTGTATATCACAAGTTATGCCCATATTATATAATGCGTCTCATGTGTATCTTGCACTTGTTGATTTATTCAAGCTTAGTAATGCCTTTGTTTCAAATGGTTTTAGCAAACCTCATATTCATAGAAATATTCTCTACTTTTTGGAAAGAAACACTTTTCCTGGGATCAAATTTTGGATTGAGGATTTGATTCTTGCATTTGGTAGGGAGAAGGTCCACTTGGTGGGCCTACTGCCTACCATTTGTACCTAACTCCCGGGATGGGGGTGGGCCACACACACACACACACACACACACACACACACAAAGAGGCTCTTACCATAATAAGGTGAGTTGCCCATTCAGTTCCTTACCTAAGGGGGAATGACACTTGCAGATTTGAGGTATACAATACCAGGGTACATCAATTTAAATCTCACACTATATATATGTTTTCTTTGGTGATTATTTACAGCTTACTTGCAGGTTGGATGAATAAAGGAGATCCCGATCTGTGCAAAAATCAAATCTATTTTGGGTAATAGCTTTTATTTTGGTTTTAATATCTGAATAATACATTTGGTAGGATAAAGGTTGTAGTTGGACTCCCAGGACTATAGTGTCTTTTTTCTTGCTGTGTGGGAACTTACTCTTGTTAACTTTTAGAGTCTTTACTTTTATAGAATAATGTTCATGTTTTCTTTTTGGTGGAAACCTACTCCTAAAGGTTTTTAGTGGGTTGATCTCTTAAGGGTTTAGTGTGTTCTAGTAGCCTCTGCATTTTGAAAAGCGTGAGGATACTTGTTTTTCTGTGTTGAGGCACGAAGCTCTCTTTTCCATGGATAGCATGCATGCAAGGGCCCGCTTGATACCCTGGTATATAAATGAAAGGTGCACCGGATATGTTTCACCACAGTCTAGCCTCCTCTATACTCTTTGTTCTGCTGCCTCTTCACCTTGCTGGATCATCCATGGAACCTGCATGTCATACTCAGGTAGGGTTTTAACCCTACTAAGCTCTTGCTATACGTATTGTTTGACAGTTCTATCATTCAGGTTTCTATGGTTAGGTCATAGAAGGATAATTTAATTAGTAAGGTTTTTGGTTAGCCTTGATGTTTCCTATGTGATTTGATGATTGAGGTTTGTTTAGTAGCTGATTGGTTTACAATAAATAGCTGAAAAGCTTTTGCTGTTACCTGTATGAAAAGCCCTGCCACCTGGTTATTTTTTTCTTTACCCAATATGATTTACTAGGGTCTGGATACAGCTCAAAAATTTGGTTTGTTTTAGGATTAATTTTTTATCAGTAGGAGGATTAATACAGGCTTTAAATGTATGGTGGCTTGCTAGTAGGATTTTCTTATGCTTACAAAGTTGTGAGTGGTGGTCTGCTACTATTTCCTGGTTAGCTTTGATAAGCTTCATTAGGGATTAAGAGGATGGTGTAGAGGTTTTTTTTGATACCTTCTGGTGGTCTTATGGTAAAACCTTCTTTGGGCTCCTGGTTTTTTATTTCCTTGGTACTTTGCTAAATAAAAGCTGGTACTGTGCACCTAATTGAGTGCTTGCTTATGTGAGTCAGGAATACACCTAATTGCTGGACAAATGCTATACTCAGGTTTGGATACATGCTGCATAATCCTTACCCTACCTATTTTTTTATGCTGCATAATCCTGCTGCTCAATCTTTCCAAAGGGTATATTATTGGCTGTATTGCTGCTATGAAAATTTGGTACATAGGATTGGTACCTGCAAAATTACTCAGAGAGGAGAAACTCTTCTCAATCAGTAGATAGTTGTTGGATAGGTTTTCTGAATCAAATAAGAGATGGGATGCTCTTGTATGAATATTCAGACTCTCAGGTTTGCTCACTTATCTTTGTACAAGGCTTCATAGGGTTAAATTTTTTTTAGGGTTTATTTTGATCATTTAAATGATAGCAGACTCTTCTCTTGTGTTGAGCTCTTGTACAGGTTGCAAGTGTTCAATAGGGGTAATTAACTGGTTATGTTTAGTCTCTTGGTGCTCTGGTTGGAGATTAGTATTTATATGTTAGTCTATATTATATGCATATTACTTCTTCTCTGCCTAAACACTCTTGGTTAAGGTCTGATCCTCTCAAAATTGATGTTGATTTATACCAATGCTTTTTAAGCAGTTACTTATAATTTATAGGCTTACAATACTCATGTGTTTCAATTGATGCTGCTTAATATGGGAGTACACTGTAGTTGGATCTGTCAAACAAGCATTGGATATGACCTGTAGTTTTAAAGCTCACTAGATTAAATACACTATAGTGGTTATTTTGATTAGAATCTTCTCCTGTAGAGGAGAATGTACACTTTGCAATTATGCTTTAGGGACATTTATTTGGAGGCTTTTAATCCCTATCTCTTGGTGCTTTGGATGGGGATTGATGTATAGATGATAATCTATATTATATTCCCAATTTTTTTTTCCTATGGATCACTCTTGGTTAAAATCATGATATTCTCAGGCTTAAATGGGTTGATAAATTTTTTTTAAAAAATATACTTTAAACTGGTAGGCTTGCAGTACTCAGTAGTATAGATTTGCTGCACTGAAATAAAGTACCCCTCAAGAGTATTTGTTATGCAGGCTTTTGATGTGATGCTTAGATAAACTGATGGTTGATCAGTAGTAAAATTTTGCTTTTGATTGGATGGTTCCTTTGGCAGAGCCTTTTGGCTCTGTTTTAAGTATGCACTATTTAATACTGCTACTCTCTTAGTATTTTGACACTTAATCTTTTGGCTATTAGCAACATAAGGGCATAGAATGAGCTAAATGGTATATGGAGATCCCATGCTCTATGGAGTTATAATGGCACTACTTCTGCTATATTGCAGGTTTCAGATGGTTTAAGTACCTGCTTTTGATGGTTTCCTATCATCATATTACATATTTTTGGGCTGCATGGTTAAATAGTGAGGCAAGGCTCAGCTATATAGTTTGCATGCTCTTACTTCCACTTTGCCTGTATACTCATATCAATAAGATTTACTGATAGCAGGGGGGTTGCTGGTTCCTTTTCACCTATTAAGTATGGTAGATTCAATTGCAAATAACCAGGGTTTCTGCACTCTCCAAATGTTTTTGCTTAGCAAATTTTCTTCTGATAATCTGCATACTGGATGGTAACTAGACATTTTTTTCTTTTTTATACTATAATATTCTCTGTCTCTTTGTTGGCTGATGGTTTATTCTAAAGCCCTCAACTGACCCTATCTGCTGGTTAAACTACATATGGTGTTTTTCTATACTATTCTAAGGTTTTGGGCAGAGGTTGTACCAATAAGGGCAGTCTGGCAATAAGAATTAAGTAGTTTTATCATAATACAATTGTGATGGATACCTTGATCAAATTGTTGCTCTCCTTTACAGATTTATTTAAAAGATATGGTTTATCTCTTGCTAGGTCCCTCATTAGTTAAAGGATATCCAGATTTATTGCTGGTTTGATTGAGTTTGTTTCCACTTATTTTCCACCTGGCTCATTATTAAAAGGGGAACAACCCAACCAATAATTGTTGGTCAGCATTGGATAGCTTTCCCATGTAAAGCTATGGTTCTTGGTAATTTTTAAAGGATGGCTTTTTATGATCCTCTCTGAAAGAGGTAAAATCTGATTCAATAGGTACACAGGTAATCAACTAATAAAAATGTTTGAACATAAGACATTTTATAAAAAATAACATATTTTTGGACTTATTATTAAGGAAACCCTTCTTTAATGCTTACATTTGTTTTTTGCTTGCTACACCATTTTGTTTTACTTCATGCAATCCTTGCTTTGGTTCAAACTTGAACAGGCCATAGTGGTTGGATTACTTTGGTTGGTAAGTTTGGTGGGTGGTATTTCCATCTGATTTTTCATATGCTGTTGAGACCTTAATAAGGTCTATTAAACCTTTTTAAATAGGCTAAATTTTAAGTATTGGATAGAGTAGCTATGGGTATCATTCAAATCCTTCAAGCTAAGTAGGATGGGGAAAGTGTGTGGTGGTTTTAAACATGAAGGCAATAACAAGCGGAAATGCATGTTTGATATACCAGTCACGCAATTCAGGCATGGCAAGTTCTTACTTGGTGTTTGTTTTGTTTGGTTTGGCAGGTAAAGTGCATTTCTCTGGTTTAGGGCTACTGGATGCTGGATCCTCCTGTTTAGCTCATCATTTTGGCAGATTTTATATTTAACTTTTGAGCCCTCTTATTGTATTTTGAAACTCTTATCCATCAATTCAATAGAGTTTTCCATACTGTTCAAGATTCAAATTTCCTATTTGTGAAATCTCAAAGTATTCTAAAAATCTATTCCAATGTATAATTCATATCTTTGATGTGTTTTTACTGCAAACACATACATTAGTTTCCCAAATAACCTTTGGTCGGGTTATTATTATACACTGGATTATAGATTTTTCAGAATCATCTTTGCAAAATTACTTTGTTTTGCTAAGTGTTGGCCTTTTTGTGCTTTCAGAACAACTGGATCCCCTCTTTGATTAAATTGGGATATGCAGCGGTTGAAGGTATAAGAGTAATCCCCCCACTTGGTACTCAATGTATATTGTCTTGTTTCAAGGGACCTGATTTCCACAAGAAGCTGTTGGACTTTGAAAAGGAGGCTGCAGCTAAACCCTCTCTCTCTGCCTTATCTGTGGCCAGTATTAATGATTGGTTTTCTTTACTTGAACTTTCTAGGAAAAACCCTGATCTTTTTGTTGAGGCTTTCACTAAACTTTTTGCTTCTCTTCCCCTTATTGATTGTCAAGATGGCTGTGATTTGAATTTTTACTTTTCTTCCTTACCCTCAATTGCTAACAAACTCTTTTTTATTAATAATATCCCTATTATTCCGTTAGAGCTTAAACAACCTGAAATTGTTATTAACCCTCTTTTAGATCTTGATCTTCTTGATCCAGAAGAAAGAGAAGCTCTCTCTCTTGGTAGTTCTTCTTCCTCTTCTTTAGCCTCTTTTGAAAAATCGGTATCAAAATCTTTTTCTAGTATTATTCCTCTTCTTCCTCCCAGGCAGGTTGAGCTTGATGCTATTAGACTTGACAACAAACTTTGGGATTTTGAGCTTATTAATCATAAAGCTCCTTTTAATATTAGCTCTCTAGCTCTTATTTGTAGTCTTACTACTAAACTTATTGATCAATGCAAGACTTTTGCTATTTCAGCTAGACATTTATTACAAGCTGACTTCTTTTTTGAATTACCCATTATTAAGCTCTCCGATGTAGATGCATCTAAATGTTCTTCTTCTTCTCTTATTGCTTGTACTAAAGGTCCTATTAATTCTGATAAATCTAAGGATCCCAAAAAGTTTCTTAAGAATTGTTGGAACACCTTTCGTCCCTTTCTTAAATGCCAATGCAAGAGGCTTGATCCTAACTCTTCTTGTACTGCTTCCATAATTTGGTTTGATCATTTATTGTGGTTTGTTTTTCAAAATCTTCCTCGGTTTTTTCATTTCAATTCTGGTCCCGCTCAAGTTTATGCCTTTATTGGTTGGGTTGCCAAATTACCTCTTGAACTTTGCACTGCTCTTATTGTGTATAGCTCCTTTCATGATCATATGCTTTGATGCTGCTAAAGGGCTTGTGAGTTACTCTCCAAATTTGCCCCTTCTTCCCAAGATTGCTAGAACTCCTCTTGCTAACACTTTTGATTCTATTCTTAAACCTATTAAGAATAATAATTCTTATTCTCGTTCTCCCTTCACTCCTGGGAGTATGGCGTCTTCTAGCAAAAAACCAAGAATGTTCAGAGGATCAGAGGATATGGGAGATACGCCAAAAAGTTTGGAGTTTGGATCTGATGATAATCAGGTAAGATCTCTTTTTACAAAAGCTAATCAAAGATTGATTTTACAATAAAAAAAAGTTAAGGGTAATAGGTTTATCCATGTCCTGTTTGTCAATAAAGCTTTTGATTTTATATCTCCAAGGGAGATTTTCAAAGAGGTTTTTAATAGATTTCATATCAACAAAACTTTTGAATATTTTAAAATTTTGTTTGGATGGAAATGTTCTAAAAATTTATCCTATTACTTATATAAACCAATTGACACTTTTTGTAATTTTGAGGATTTTCAAGAAGAATGCATTTGTTCTTCTTCAAAGAGATTTAAGCCTTTCCTCAAATCTTTTAAGGAATTAGGTTCACATGTTCTTACTTTGGATAGTGGGATTTTTCATAATAAAAATTTAAAAGAATTTTCCTCTAAGGGTCTGAATCATATTCCTATTCTTCCACTTAATCCTGATCCGATTATTAAAGAATTATGTGAAGTTTGGTATAAGGTTGCTGCTTGTATGCATTTTAATGTTCAAGATGAACATTTTGAAGTAATTAAAGAGATTACCACCTTGAAGTTTTATGAAGAATTTCCTAATTACAGGAAAATCAACAACCTTGGTTTTTTGAGAAGGATCTACTTAATGAATTAAAATACATAACTACTCATCTGTTTATTTTGGGTTTGGATAAAGCAGCCCAAACATCGGTCTTTATGTGCAAGAAACTAATTAGATGCTTGGCCTTGAAAAGGTTATCTTCTTTAGAATTTGTTAAGACCTCACAAAATGAAGAATTGTTACATGATTTGGTTAATTCTTTTTGTAAAGAATTTAAAATTTGTATTCCTAATTCTTTCACTTTTCCTTATATTATGGGAATGTATAAAGCTCATAAAAATGATTTTAGATGGATCACTAATGCTCATGATTGTGCTTTTACTAGCATTACGGATATCAATTCTAAATTACTCAAAACCTTAAACGATGGTTTGATAGATGTAACTGATGAGATCGATGCGGGAGCACACATAAGCAAGAGTAAGAGGGAGAGCAAGAAGAGAGGACACACAGATGGGGTGG
>JAODKW010338372.1:0-10168 GCA_027576515.1 Dryopteris marginalis
CCAGATCTCCAAAGAACTTTTGTTTTCCAGTGTGATGCATGTGGGAACAACATCTAAGATGGACGAGTTGTGGCATAAGAGAGTAGAGTCTTACAAGATGCTAAAAAGAATTTGCAAGTCTATGTGAAAGAATTGTTAGCTGTTATACATGCTCTTTTTTCATGGAAGCATTACTTGTTAGGGGCTGGTTTTATTGTTCAAATGGATCACAATACTTTGCGTTATTTCCTCACCTAGACTAAGTTGTTTGAAAAGAACATGTGATGGGCCAACTTCTTATCTATGTTTCACTTTCAAATAGTGTATGTTGAGGGTAAGAATAATGTTGTGGCCAATGCATTATCAAGGAAACCATAGGTTTCAACATTGTCTATCATGAGCTAGATGATATGAAGACACAATATGTAGAAAATGAAGATTATGATAGGATCTATGATCAATTGTCTGATGGTCACTAACATGAGCATTATATTCTTAGAGATGGCTTTCTTATGATGCATAGTCATTTATGTATCACAAAATAGTTATGGTTGAAATTCATGTACCACCTTATGCAAGACATGGATGCATCAATGCTACAATAAAAGCAATAGAGAATTTATTCTATTGGCGAGCTTTGGGATGTGATGTAGATCACTTTGTGAGAACATGGATTGTATGTCAAAAGGTCAAGTTTGACCGCCAAAAGGAACCTGGATTGCTACATCCTTTACCTATTCTAGATAGACCATGGGAGAGCATTGCCATGGATTTTATCTTTGACCTTCCTAGGACACCAACAGGGAATGATGGGATTTGGACTATCATATGCAAGTTCAGTAAGCAAGCTCATTTCATTCCGATGAGGAAGAAGATAAAAGCGGATCATATGGCTAGATTGTTTATGCAACACATCTTCAAGTACCATGGCATGCCACAGTCTATAGTAAGTGACAGGGATCCGCGCATGACTAGTCTCTTTTGGAGAGGACTCTTTGATAACATGGGGACTACTTTGAAGTTCTCATCGTCTTTTCATCCACAAACAGATGGACAGTCGGAAGAGGTCAATTCCACTGTTCTAGATCTCTTGAAATGCTATGTATCAGAGCATAAGGCAAAATGGGAACAGTTTTTGCCATTGGTGGAGTTTGCTTATAACAACACCGTGCATAGTTCCACTGGCAAAGCGCCATTTGAGATAGTGGAAGGGGGTAAAAAGGTTCCACCCATTTTGCATACAAAAGATAAGATATTTGAGGCTGACAAGTACACAGCAAGCATGGATGAGTCTTATCAAAAAGTAAAGCTAGCTCTCCTAAAGACACAAGCAAAGCAAAAGAAAGCAGCAGATCGTCACCGCAGATCTCTTGAGTTTGCAGAGGGTGATTGGGTTCTTTTGCGTTTTGAAAAGGCAAGGCTTAAGAAAAGGAAAGGCAAAGAGAGCCTCTTCACTAAGCTAAGTATGCGCTATTATGGGCCTTTTCAAGTGCTGCAGAAGATCAGTGAGGTAGCTTACAGATTAAAGTTGCCTGATCATTGGAAGATTCATAATGCATTCCACGTGAGTCTTCTTAGACCTTTTCATGGAGATGTGCCAGAGGATATTGTTGATGAAGTTCAACCAGAGGTTGAGGAGCTTGATGAGATATTGGTTCCTGAACAGATATTGGCACATAAGGAAAGAAAGATCAAAGGTAAAGTTTCCCGCCGCTATCTGGTGAAATTTCAGAATTATGCACCTATAGATGCGAAGTGGATGGAAGAGGGTGACTTAGCAGATTCACCTCAGTTGTTGCAGCTTTACCTTGATGCTTTTCAGTTGGAGCCTACCTTGGTAGCGGCTTCTACAGGCTCAGCAGAGCACACATCTGGAGCATTGCCTGATGCTCAAGAGGGGGGTAGCACTTCCACTCCCTTGGTACAGATGAGCTCAGATATCTAGAGGTTATTTATTGATACTTCTTGTTTCACTTGAGGTATTGTTTGCTAACAGTATATCTGCTTTGGGACTTCTATGATCAGTGAGTTTACTAGTCACTTGAGTTTTTGTTGTTGTGTATAGTTTCTTTACTGTACAGGCAATTAAAGTATGCAATACATTCTATGGCAGCAACAATTGCAAATGTTGCTTAGTTCATTGAGTTACATGTATTTTGTTTTAAGTATGCTTCTATTTTGCATGCAATCAAGGTCGTTTGCAATTTTTCAAGAGGGGGTTATGTCACCAGCGTGTGAATTCCGTCTTGAGTTGTAATGGGCGTGTTCACATTTGGGGTACTCCTAGCTCTAGATATGCTGGACATATGCACGGGCAGGATAGGACAAGAAAATGCTAAGCCTCGGAATTTTAAAAACTGAATGTGGCCAAGTTTTGGACGCTGGACCGCATTTTTAAGTTTGGGGCTCCGGACCAAATTGTGGAGTAAGTTTGGTCCAAACTTAAAGTCAAACTGAGCCATGTGTGAGGACATGTGGCAACCATGCAAGAGAATGACCTTACCCATCAAGGGGGCTCCCATTTGAGGTGGAGGAGGGATATTTTGAGAGCTAGAGAGTGTGTGTGGGAGAGTGTTAGAGAAGCTACAAAGTTGATTTTGCTGATTTTTCAGCGGGAGCCTTTCCTAAGCGCGTGGGAACCATACCAAAGCTGAATTTTACCTTCTCTTCTCTTCTTCTCTCTATTGCAAGCTCCCTAGCTAGTTTTGTTGCAAAGAATGGCTCCGATTGTGAGAGGATCAAAGGCCGGAAGCTTCTAGGCGAGTTGGGGGTGCCATTCAAGCATTTGCTCCGCCGTTTTGGGGTGTTTTAAGGGGTTATTTTACTGCTGTAATTTTAGGGCAGCATGGGTATCTTTGTATAGCGTTCTCTGTGATCGCCCTGGAGGGTGACCAAGCCAGTGGACTTCAAGGGTATGCAGCCTGGAGCTAAAATTCAGCCATAAAGTGGTTCATTGTACTCCGGAAAGCTCGTTCTTGAGCAAGTTAAAAGAAATACCGCAAGGGGCTCCAAGCTTGGGGCCAACAGGTGTCACTATTTCATTGTGGAAGCGCTCTAGCTCCACGTGTGTGAGTTTCTATGTTGCTGAATTTTTCTTTTAGTTCTTGTGTTTGCGAAAGTTAGTCTTCTACTGCTCTCTAGGCCGGTTTCAGCCGGTATCAAATAACACTGAGAAGTGATGGCATTGTGTTGTGCCATAGGTGCGTAGCAAACCGGATGGTGCGGGAGCGCCCTTCTGCTTATCTTCCGGATGGAGAGTGCAAACTGGGAACTTGATGAAATACTGCACTAGCTGTAGGGGCAGGTGGTGTAGCGTAGGGCTCCGCTGTGACTGTGGAAGTAGAAGAGAAGACTGCTTGGGTAGCTTGCTTAGCCTTCCACTTTGTACACTCCTGTTTTCGATGCCCTTTGGTGTGGCAATAGAAACACCTTTGCTCGGCCATATAAGCCTTCCGCTCCTCCCCGGAGAGAAATCCTACAAGAATGCCTGTTGTTGCCTTCTCATCACGTTTCTGCTTGGGTTTGACGCTGGCTTTCCCATTCTTACTCTTGCCTAATTTGGCCTTGTCTGCCTGGCCCATGCCGCTTCCTTGGGAGTTGGACAAGCCGCGTGCTTTGGCTTGCTGCCATTGGATGGACATTTTCCATGGATCTTGTAGCAAGCATCGGCCTCTTCTTCTTCTAGGCTGGGAATGCCCACTTGTTGGAAGCGTGCCTGAAGACTTTACTTATTATGCTTGCTTGAAGACAATGTTATTGTAGACAAACAACTAGAAAGGAAACTTAAATTGGTGGATTGTATGGAGAGAGAGAATGCTGATGGGAAAATGTGCGCATTGAAGGAACACACACATTGCTTTTGCTAACGCGATAAGGCAAGAGAGGTGGTTGCTTTGCACACGTGACTTGTAGAGGAAACACGTGCGCTGTTTTTTTGATGCATGCCTTGTGAAGAGGAAGCCTTCACATTTTTATATTGCTTCTTTCCTTCTGGACGACTTCTTTTCTCACGACCTTCATGTTCTTTTTTAATTTCTTGGCCTTTTAATTTGGGAATTTAGGGTGCCCACTTTGCTAAGGTTTATCTTTTAGGCATTTAAATGCCCAACTTCGATGTGCTCTAACTTGCCCGTCCAAACTCAAAAGCGGGTTCTAAAAATTGGTACTACATGCTCATGCAACGTAGTTCATCCGGAGACTCTTCGAGACGGCATACGACAACTTTAAAAAAATGCTCATGCATGCACTGCGGGTGCACTGTTGCGCCTGGGAGAGGTGCGCCGAGAGGTGGTGCATATGACATTCCCTTATGCTTAAATTGGCGGTAGTTGCAAGTAGTACGCTAAACTGTGGGTACTCCAGAAAGAAGTCCGGGTTCAACCAAGCCGCCTCAAGCTTGCAATGATCCCGATATTTGGTGAGATACTGCTTATGTGGCCTCCCCAAACCATGCTTCCATCGGACTTTTGGTTCGTCCACGATTTTTGGCTGCTGCTCACCTGTGATGTTGACGAGCGGTGGTCCAATGTATGGCTTCAACCATGCTACATGAAAGACATCGTGCATCGTCCATGATGGAGGAAGCAGGAAAGTTGAGCTGCATGGAAATGTCATTGATGACTTTGATGATGGGAAAAGCTCTGAAGCTCCAAAAAGACAACTTGGGGCAACGCTTGCCCACCTGCTTTAGTCGATGCTTCATAATCCGAAGATATACCCAATCCCCAACTGAGTACTCGACTAATTTGCGGGATTTGTTGGCCTGACGAATGTAGGCCTCTTGAGCTTTTGCAATGTGCTTCTTGACGGATTCCATGATTGCAATTTACTGCGTAGGATTCCGTCGCGCGGTTGGCCTCTCATCAAAAGAGAAGAGAATTGCTTTCCAAAGGCGCTTCATATGGCGTGTGCTCGATACTTGAGGAATAAGTATGGTTCATGATGTTAGAGTATTGTACATCTCCTGTCTGTTATGAGTGTGTACCAGTTATACCAGTTACCCGTATGTGTGCTCCACTGACTCCCAGGAGTTTATTAGTGAGAGTCAGGGCTCTTGTTGTGGCTGTGCCAGGCCTATTATGAGGTGGTTCTCTCATGTCAGGGTGTCATCCAGCCAGTCTGTCATGCCCAGTAGGTTGCTCATTTTGCGTAGTATTTATTCGGATTTTTTCCCGTAGTCATCGGAGTGCCTGGGTATTTTTACCAAATTAAAAGGCATTTCCAGAGGTTTTTGTCAAAGTGGGTAAGTCGCTCAAATCCAGTAAGGGCCTATAAAAAGGGCCCAACCCCCATGTATTTGTTATCTTGTGAATGCAGTAGAAGTGAGCACCAGTTACAAGATCGTGTCTCTCTCTCCTCTCTTTGCGTTAGTGTGTTGGCAACCCACTCTCTACACTTGCGTTTCTAGCAGAAGGAGGCGCCCACCCATCAGTGATCTCTCTCTCTCTCACGCCTATGCTCCATCGTTCTCTCTCTCCCACGCACTGTTCCATCGTTCTCTCTCTCGCCTACACTGCTCCATCGTTCTTTCCATCGCCCACTCTGGGCAGCCTTGAGCCACTCTCCCCCGTGCTGTTTGTGCTCTCTTTCTCTCTCTTTTCCGCTGCCACTTTGACATGGTATCAGAGCCAGGCTACATTAGGAGACCGAAGGTTGGCTGCGTTTTTTGGGCATTAGTTGGAAGTTTTTTAGAGCGCGAAGAGGTCAATTTCAGCGAGCAAAAGGTGCTGTTTTTGCGGGCTGAATCTGCGTTTTTTAGCGGTACCGAAGCATCTGTGGACAGTTTTTGAGCGAAGTTTGGTTGCTGTTTTTCCGGCTGAAGCAGCGTTTTTCAGCGTTTTGTGGGCTGAATCTGCGCTTTTCAGCGTAGACGCGGGCAAAATTCAGCGAGGAGGTACTGCTGATTTTTGGGCTGAAATCTGCATTTTCTTGAGGTGCTACTGCAAAGGTCAAAGGTGGTGCTATTGAGGTGCTCAAACAGTTAGTTTGGGATTTTTTTTTCCATTCTATTTTGCGTTTTTTCCTTAACACAAGACCAAAACAATGTCATCGGACGGTGATTCAGATCATCAGGCAAGTCCGAAGCCTTCTCTGCGTGATCTGGCAGAAAAGCCCGTAAAGGTTCCTACTCGTCCGACATTTCCTCTTGACAGGCAGTTGACGCGAACGAACTTCAGCGTATGGAAGGTAATTATGCTAGCAGTTCTGGAGTCATATGAGTTAGCTTTCTTCATTATGACAGATGTTCCCAAGTCTGCGGAAGAAGCAGAAGGTGCTCTATGGGAAATGTTCAATGCTAAGATTTGTTCATTCATCATCCTGAACGTAACGCCAGCAATACTCAGCCATATCAAGCACATGACGAATGCAAAAGCGATATGGACACATTTGGCTTCTCTATATGAAAGGGTTTCTCCTATGAAGCGTGTTTCTTTGGAAGTGCAGATGCGGATGTTGGATCCCTCCAAATCTTCATCGATGTGGGAGCACATCAACAAGCTCCAGGGACTTCAGCAAGAAGTGCTTAGTATGGGGAAGCAGATCTCTTAAGAGGATATGGCCATTACGTTGCTGTCACATTTGCCGGCGAAGTACTCCAACTTCTATTCGTCATTGATAACAAGTGGCCGTCTAAATGAAGTCACTTGGGAGGAGTTAGTTCCTATGTTACTAGATCAGGAGGAGCGTTTTCAACAGCAAGCAAAGGCTGGATCTCCAGAAGCTTTGGCGGGTGGTCCGTACAAAGAAAAAGGAAGGTCCCAGCAGCAAAACTCTGAAGGCAAGCCACAGAAGACCAAGGAGGAGCGAGATGCCTTGAAGGCACAGCGGTATTGCAGTGGATGTGGGGAGAAAGGCCATTATTGGTGACAGTGTCCGAAGCGGGGGGAGTCTTCAACCACTCCTTCCAGTAATGCAGTTCAGCAGTTACCAGCCTATGTACACTTGGAGGTGCTCAATGATGAGCCATCTACTTTATCGGCATCGGTGGAAACAGTTCTCACTATCCGAGATCCTAGGGAGTGGTTGCTGGACAGGGGTGCTTCAAAGCACATGACCTCGTCTACAAACCAAATGAAGAATCTCCGACCTCATCTTGGCAAAGTTTATATTGGAGATAATAGTACAATTCCTATTCACAGTGAAGGGACCTTGGATGTGTTATCTGATGGTAAAGGAGGATATCTTTCCTCAAGAGTGTATTATATGCCAAAGCTTGGCTATCACCTGATGTCTGTTTCTGAGATTTGTAAGCTTGGAATGAGGGTGATATTTGATGAGTACACAGTCTCCATTCAGGACAAGGCTACTGGAAAGGAAGTCAGAGGGGGTTCAGTGGAGAATGGAGTATACAAGCTGCATGCTATGAGCTCTGTTCAGAACTCTCCGGTTGGTGAATTGTGGCATTACCGATTTGGCCACATGAATAATGATGCACTTAGGCAAGCTTTTTGGGATCATCTTGTCCATGGTTTGCTAGATGTTGGTGCACGGCAACGGCAGTGTATTTCTTGCTTACATGGGAAACAACATCATGAAGTTATTCCGAAGGTCTCTACTCGGCGCGCTTCGGAGCTCCTGGAATTGGTTCACACTGATCTTTGTGGGCCTATGCAAACTCCGTCCCTTCGAGGAGCATTGTACTTCATGCTGATTATTGACGACTTCATCCGGTTTACTTGGGTTTATTTTTTGCACCGCAAGGATGAAGCGTTTGAATGCTTCAAGAATTGGAAGACGTATGTTGAGAAGGATTCTGGGAAACAAGTAAAAGCTATTCGTGCTGACAAAGGTGGAGAATTTACTTCCAATGCTTTCATCAGATTTTGTACAGAAACCGGTATTCGTAGGGAACTTGCCAATACAGGTTCACCTTGGGAGAATGGAGTAGTAGAGCAGAAGAATCGGACCGTAGTTGAGATGGCGAGGACGATGCTTGAGCATCGAGAGCTTCCTCAAAGTCTTTGGGCTGAGGCTGCATTGACTTCAGTTCACATCATCAACCGATCACCTACCCGAGCACTTCAGAAGACCACTCCTTATGAGGTGTACTTAGGCCGCAAGCCTGATGTCTCACATTTTTGGGTTTTTGGCTGCGATGCCTATGTTCACGTAGCAAAGAAGCAACGGGGGAAACTTGACTCCAAGTTACACAAGATGATTTTTGTAGGCTATAACACCGTTTCCAAGGGGTATCGACTTTATGATCCTCAACGGCGGGAAGTTGTTGTCAGTCTCGATGTTGTGTTTGATGAACACTTAGCTTCAGATGAGGTCACCATGCCTCAACCTTCTTCCATGACTCCTCATCTTCCTCTCTTGGGAGATGATGGGGAGTTGTTTTCAGATCTTCCTCCAGATGAGGTTCCTCTGCCTGCAGTTCCAGAGGCGGCCACCGAACCAGAAGCAGATCTACCCAGTGATTCCATAGAGATAGATGTTCCTATGGTGCGTGTTCCTAAGTGGATTTTGGATACTTTAAAGGACTCGGGTGTCACTGACTATCCTCCAGATTGGTCAGAAGGACTCACTCAACGGTCCCGGCGACATCCTAGTAGTGCCACAACGGAACTTTTACAGGTGAACTACTCCTTGATGTCTTCTATTCAGAAGGAAAGGGAACTTACTTCTCTTCCAGAGGCTCTTTCACTGTCTCAGTGGAAGGAAGCCATGCAGACTGAGTTAGATTCCATTGAGCGGAATGAGACATGGACACTTGTCCCCCGGCCTCCCCGCCGCAATGTGATTGGAGTAAAGTGGGTCTATAAGACCAAGTAGAAGTCAGACGGATTGTTGGATAAACATAAAGCTCGTCTTGGTTCCAAGGGCTATGCTCAACGACCAGGGGTTGACTTTGATGAAACTTTTTCTCCTACTGCGCGGATGACCATGATTCGGACTGTGTTAGCTCTGGCGGCCCACTGTCAGTGGCCGGTTTACCAGATGGATGTCAAATCTGCATTTTTGAATGGAGAACTTCAAGAGGAGGTGTATGTTGAACAACCTCCCGGCTTCAAGGTTCCAGGGTCTAAAGGGATGGTTTACAGGTTGCGGAAAGCTCTTTATGGGCTGAAGCAGGCACCCCGTGCATGGAACAAGAAGATTGATTCTTTCTTTTATAGTAAGGGTTTCCGACGGTCTCATGCTGATCCCAACCTATACATTTGTAGGAAAGATGGGATGGTAACACTAGTCATTCTCTATGTTGACGACCTCGTCCTGACAGGAAGTAATGCAGATCACATTGCTGCTACTAAAGCAGCTCTTACTTCGACATTTGAGATGACGGATTTGGGTCTACTCCATTTCTTTCTTGGGCTGGAGGTGTTACAGACTCAGAAGGGAATGTTTATTTCACAATGGCGCTATGTTTTTGAGCTGCTGGAAGCGTTTGGAATGGAGGATGCACGACCCATTTCTTCCCCCATGGATCCCAATGCAAGGTTTTCCACTTATGATTCATCAAGGCCTGCCAACCCGAATCTGTACAGGAGACTTGTGGGATCTTTACACAAGGCTAGATCTAAGTTTTTCAGTGGGTTTGCTCAGTTCCTTTATGCAGTACCCATTGAAGTGCCATTGGCAGCAGGGTCTTCGGATCCTTAGGTATCTTTGCCAGTCACCCAATGTCGGCATTTGGTATCCCGCAGGTGATGGCTCTGCTCCAGTTCTTTGAGGGTGGAGTGATGCAAATTGGGGAGGTGATTCAGACACTCGATGATCTACCTCTGGCTATGTCTTCTCTCTTGATCATGGAGCGATCTTGTGGAGTAGCAAACGTCAGCCGACTATTGCCTTATCTTTGACTGAGGCTGAGTACAGGGCTGCATGCAGTGCTACTTTTGAAGCCGTGTATTGCTATTGCAAAGATAGTGGTCCTTTCCGACAATCAGAGTTGTATTGCTATTGTGAAGAATCCAGTATTTCATGCAAGGACCAAGCACATAAAGATACAGTATCACTTTGTTCGAGAGAAGATGTTGGATGGTACTATTTCCTTGGAGTACTGTTCTACAATGGATAATGTAGCTGATATCTTTACAAAGCCTCTACCGCAACAATTACTCTTATCACACTTCAGCTCGCTTGGTTTGGGTAACCAGCCAAGAGGGGTGTTAGAGTATGTACAACTCTTGTCTGTTATGAGTGTGTACCAGTTACCCGTATGTGTGCTCTAGTGACTCCAAGGAGT
>JAODKW010341701.1:0-10153 GCA_027576515.1 Dryopteris marginalis
GTGGGGAGGAGAGTGTGGGAGTGTAAATGTATCTCTTTGAGAGTGTGCAAGGCCCTAAATGTTCCTTTACATAGGCCCTTGGGGATGATGATTACAACCAAAATAAGTTTAAATTAGGCATAGTCATAAATGATGCATTGGATGAGGCATACAAACACATGGACCGTTAGTCATGATTCACTCTTGGCCTAAGATGAGAATGGATGCTTGTCAACAAATGCAGTCTTCTTTACATAGCAAGATATTATTTCTGCAACTACCCTTTACTTTAACCAACAGAGAGATATACTTGCAAGGGTAGAAGAAGTGGAAAGAAAGAAGTCATTCATAGAGGTAGAGTGAGAGGGAGAATAACATGGTGTGGGCTAAGTGATTAAGTAAAAGTTGAACCATGAGATCATGTGAGGCAACATAACACTCAAATTGTTTACATGGTGTTCAAGTGATTTTTCCTGGTGAGTGCCAGTTACATGATGCATGATGGATTATGAAATACATGTTCAAAGAACTTGCTCCAAATGGTAAGTGCATGTGCAGGGAGTGCTAATCTACTATGATGTGAAATTACAACAAATGGGCGGGAAATTATTTACAATGGCTTGAGTAATGAGGGCAGCTTTAGGGAAGGGTAGTTGATCATGTAATATTATTTTACAGGAAAAATGTAGATCATAAAATTGGGAATTGGGGAGAGAGAAGTGAGATCTTAACACATTAAAATAGGGTAAATATACAGGTGACTAAAAGAGAAATTTTTTTTTACTTTATTAACACATTAAAATAGGTTAAATATACAGGTGACTAAGAGAGAAAATAAATTTCACTTTCTTGCTAAATTGAAACCTCAATTGGTATAGTATTCTTTACCGCTTACATATATAGACAAACCTTCATCAATGTGCTTGTGGGAGATCATAAATTCCATCTTCTTCCTCTAACTCTTGCTGTAAAAACATTGAATTTGCAGCTATAATTTAATTCCCATGCTTGTCATCCTAAAGGGAAAAGATAGAGATAGACCCTACTCACTTTGTGCATGTAAATAAGGAGATGAACAACCATGAACTACTCATGTCTTTACCCATTAATTTTGATCATTAATAGAAATAAAATATCATGAAAATTAATCCATATAGATGTACATTGAAAGGGAAAAAAACGAGGATTCCCTAAAACCGAGCAACTGTATTCCGAGCAGCAACCAAAACCGAGCAAGTGTGCTTTTCTTCTAGCTATTTTCTTCCACAATTATACTCAAATCATCTACACCTAAATATCTGCATTCCAAGTTTTTTTGGATATAGTAGATAGTGGAGCTTCCTGTGCTCTTTTAAATCAAGGTAAGTTTTCCATATTAATATTTACAACTCAACAAAAGAGATCAAATTAACTTGTCATAGATACACTAAACTAGCAAATGACTGTCCATCACAATCTAGATACAAAACATCAAAGAAATGATGTCCAAAATACAAAAAATCCTCTTCGGATAATCAAAGGTACTTGCTCTCTACTATAATCCTGGAAGTACCAAAGCAGGTACAAAACAGGTAAAGGGCAGACTCAACAAAAACCAAAATGCTTTCACAATGCATAAGCTCCTAAGGAATTGCATAAGGCAATCCTTCACTAATAGATGTACACTTGAATGGAATGTACTAACAGGAACCAGCAGATGGAACATTTCGGCGGCCTAGAAGTGCCTGGCTCAACTCTAACTTTGTAAGTGCTCCTTGATGCATGTATTTGTGGACCCTAGGATCAAGTCCTAGAACTCTTATAAAAACAAAGTAAAGATGCTCACATGGCATATATGATTCTTTCTTCACCTCTCGCATAACAAAGTCTGGGCATGAACATCTTGGAAACTCACATATAGTGACTGCAAAAGCAAATCCTTCAGCCTTTGATGCGACTGTGTCGACCCACAGAATATGAGACTCACCATGAATAACTTGTGTCTCACGCAAAATCTCTGCCTCAAGCAACCTTGATTTATCAATGCATTCCTGGGTCTTTTTTCCTATCTTCTCCTTCCACTTTATCGTATGACCATCTCCTCTGGTTTTTGGCCTTATGCTACATGGTGTTGGTGGATTTTGTGAAGGAACCCTGCTTTGCACACCTTCAAGAGAAAAGCCTGCAGTCAAGAGATTAGTTATCTCCTGCTGTGTAAGACATGTCCCTTTTTGAATCTTCCACACTAGTGGGGCTTGACCACAGAACTTTTGAATTTGGCCATCAACCTGTGTTGCATGGTAAACATCTGACGGACAAAACCAAAATGTCTGCCAGCTTTCCTTATCCTTATATTGTCTACGTCCCTTAAAAGAAGGGGCTGGGATGCCAGTCAACCTACCTTCCTTTCCATCATGAACATAAGCACCACACCGTTTTGTTTTGCCCTCTAGTACTCCCCAGCAAGTTGCCTGGCATTTTTGAGGGGTCCGTCGGATGGCCCACTCTTTAACATCCACATCACTTTCTCTTGGTGTATCACGTGTAGACTTGCTCTGTCCACCACGCCCTTGTATATTAATTGTTATTGTCTCATACTCTGGCCTGTGACTATCTGTATCAAGTATAGTCTCGGCACTTGCAGTTCTTCTCTTTTTAAATAGACTTCTCTGCTTATTTGATGGAGTGCATGTGGGTACTATGCCCTGCTCGTGCACTGTTGCCGAAGTTAGATCCACCAACTGTTTTGTATGCAGTGCACTATCTTTTCCACTTAGGAATCTATTCTTCAATTGTAGCAAACCCGGTCCAGATCCCTCATGTCTTCCAGAAAGGTATGCTTTGTTATGTGCACTTTGAAGCACTGCCATTGCAAGATCTGCAGAACAAGCTGCAAACAAGGAAACCTGCTGAGCATAACCAAGTGCCGCCCGCATGGATGCATGTTTACTCTCAGAAAGATTTGTGGTAGGTACAAAAGGACCATTGTCTACCTGTGTTAAGAACCACTTAGACCAATGAAAACCTCGGACCTCCCACCAAGAAAGCCATGTTTGTAAGGAGACCAATTGATCTTCATGGGCATGTCCCAATTGCCAGTAATTAAGCAATTTATCTCTTGCTATTTCTGCTGATATTTCTGTTGGAGCATCTCTCCATCTGCGACAAAGTTCTTTATGTTCTTCTTGATATTGTGATTTTATACATAGCCTAGTATGTTCCAACATACTCTTCTCCCAATGAAAAGAACATGACCGCTCCTTATGAACCATGATATTTTTCTTACCTGAATTAAAAACTCTACGAACAGCCAACCAATTAGCTTGTGCCTCATCAGCCATGAAACCTGCAAATTGAGCCGATTGAAATTTACCCTGTCTCATTGTCTCATTTAGCATTCTCCAAAATTGCACCTGCGCATTAGTATTCTCCACCTTAAACTCACCAATGGCTATTGTAAGCAATTCACGAAGAAAAGGATGGTATACATGAGCGCTCATAGTGGTCCACCCATGGACACGGTGAACATGGTCAAAATGTACGTATTGTTTTTCCAATGGACCACCTGGCCTCATTTGGTTTACTAGGTCAACACCACTTCCTGGTCCTATTGAAGACATTTTAAATACATGGGGCTCTGTAGAACTTGCCATTTGATCAGGAAATAATATACTGAAGAAGAAAGGAAAAATCCTATGTGTTTTTCCTTTGAGATCTAGCAATGCTTCCAAACCCAATATTGAACCCTTAATATTTTGTCTGCCAATCTCCATAGATTTTTGAATCCTGAAAACAAACATATCAATTAATGCTCCAAGAAAATCTCTTCAAAAAATCACTAAACAAATTTCTTAAAGAGTTCAGACAATCAAAATAAACCTTTTGCGCTGTGACAAAGGTGTCACTCTTTCAAGCAAGGTCTCTGTTCCTAATTCTCCAAGCTCATCAAGGGTGTTATTATTATCATCTAGCATCTGCAAGATAATATCATGAGCCACTCCCACCTCCACCTTCTTACATTTTGCAGTAAGGTCTTGAGCAGCCCTCTGTTGTATTAGAGCATCAACTACAGATATATTTTTTCTAGACTCTCCAGTAGACACTGGATGTGTATGATTTCCTTGATGTATTACACATCTTGTTGTTGAGCGTTGGTCTTTAGCATAACAATAATAAATGCAGCACTCACAGGCAGCTAGACATTCTGGAGCAGTTAAACAATGACGACAAACCAAAGTGCCATCTTCTGTTCCAAGCACCCCAACTAGAGGCACTCGTTTCAACCTCCCTTTCCACTCTGACTGATTATTTTGCTTTGACCGTTCATAGTATGGACACTCAAGATTAAAACATCGAAGGTGACCACCACATGAACTTCGTCTAACAACCCCTGGAAATGTGTCCTTTGTACAGGTGCGGTACTCTACCCATGGATGCCCATCATACCTTTGCTCCATTCCCTGCATAGGTTTTCCTATAGGACACACCGGCAACTCATACACAATGTCCCCATCAAACAGCAAAGGTAATTCATCTGCTTGAACAATTTGATCTGCATTAATCAAGGCTACAAGCAGAGAGTCACCCAAAGGAAGGCCCCGGATTAAGGGCAGAATGCTCTTAGGAGATGAAGGTTTGTCTTTTGTGATGAAGGTTTGGCTAGATGATGTATTTGCAAATGAGGCCGCCACAGGGAAAGCGGTTGATTCAGGTATGCAAAAAGTGTGTACAGTGAACTCCCTTGAAATTGAGGCCTTCAATATAAATCCAACCATGTTGGTGGCTATATTCATCCTTTCAACTTCTCCATGATCCCAACGCAGAGATACATTTTTACTACCCAAATTAAAATACTCTAAGATCTCTTTTTCTGTCAATATTACTTCATCCCCATCAAATCGAAGAGACAATATTTTTGGAGATTCAAAACACAGAATATCTATTACAGAAGCCATATCACAAAAAATAGAAGAAGATGTAACCGTAGAGATGAAGATAGAGGATTGAAGGTCAGTGTTGCATGGCACCACAAAGTGACGGTGGATATAAATGTGCATGAGAACCCAGTATAATCATTGATAGAATCCATGACGGTGCAATAAAGTCTCTTTTTTTCAAGGAGAAGAATGAGAAAAAAACGTGTCTGTATGGACATTTATTCCACAACAACTAAATCTGCTTTGTGCTTTGAAGGCTAGTCATGTTGTCCTCTTTCTAGCAGCTCTTTTTATATGAAAAATACTCTCTCTCTCAAGCCAACCATGTTCTGACGCACCACACTATCTAGAGAGAATATATAAAAATGTATTTTAAAGAATAGAATTTATATATATGAGCTCCACAAAAGATATTTTTGTCAGACTATCCTTTTATTATGGTGTTTTTATTTAAGCTCTACCACTCTATTATGTTCTGTATGCTATCTATAGAGAATATACATGACACTATAACCATGATGACCAGAAAGTGTCAATATAATAATATCATTTATATTAATATATATTGCGAATGGTAATGCATATCATTTATACATATAAGACATTAGGTACCTTCTAGACCTGTTCTTTTTTTTCACGTTTGGGCTGACCGGTCTTGAACCTGATACTTACTATTCTTTAAACCCTACTCTAAGGAGAGAAGCTGTACATGCAATGGAGAGAAGAACAAGAAACCAGGTAAACACACTGATCCGTCTTTGCTTTGCATGGTTTTTCTTCTTGGGGGCAAGACATCTTGGGTTGAGGCCAGTTGAGCACACACATCAATTTGAAGTGCCAGGGAACTAGGCCTTGAAGATGCCAAGCACCAGCGCTTGGGCATCTTTCGGCCTAGTGATGGGCTAGAGATGTCTTTGGGAACCTGCGCCATCTGAGTATATATCGGGCACTCATATATTTATTTGTAGCATAGAGTAAATATATATATGGTAGCATAGTGTATTATTTTTGCATAGTGTATTACTTATGAGTACTGTATATATGGTACATATTACACCTTTGATGTATATGATGTGGTAGTTCTTAGTTAGATATATATGGTATATATAGATACGGTATACATATATGTGTATTTCAATTTACTTGGTGTGGTAGCTCTTAGATATATGGTATTCTGTAGAGTATGGCATATATGGTAAATATATAAGGTAAATATATATATATATGGTAAGGCGTAGAGAACGCTGGATCTGCAAAAACAATTTGAGAAGCGTTAAACCCTGCAGAAGCTATGGAGAGACGACGACGAAGCCAGGTACACTGTTTACCTTCTCTCTCAAACTAAGTTTCTCCGCTCTCTCCTTGCCGAAGCCAGATATATTGCAGCCTGAGCTAAGCACTAGAGGCGTGGAAGGGCAAGCGCTGGCGCTTGGCCCAACTGGCCTCTAGTGCTTAGCTCTTGAAAAACATGTTGAAGCTTTATCTCTGCATCACACTTAGAGACTAGAGGGGTGGAAGGGCAAGCGCCAGCGCTTGGCCTAACCACCCTCTAGTGCCGGAGATGAGGGGCGGCAGAGGACAAGAGGAAGAAGATGGAAGGCTTGAACAAGGCCAGCGAGGAGGAGGCAGGTACAGCTGAGGCTCTTGAAAGATCATAGAGACTAGAGGGGTGGAAGGGCAAGCGCCAGCGCTTGGCCCAACCACCCTCTAGTCTCAATGATCAAGCTCGATGTAGGCTACAACAGAGGCTCTTGAAAATCCATTGAAGCTCCATCGACTCTGCATCAACCACTTAGAGACTAGAGGGGTGGAAGGGCAAGCGCCAGCGCTTGGCCCAAACACCCTCTAGTGCTAGAGAGGAGGGGCGGCAGAGGACTTGGGGCAGTTTTTCCACCCCTTACCACATCGCAGGTGTGCTGATACAAGCACCTTGGGGCAGTTTTTCCACTCCTTACCACAGGTGGCTAGCTTCGTGGTGCCTCACACACATACGCGCACACACACCTATGCACACAACACGCACACTTCAGAGCATACATTCATACAGGATCTGCATACTGGGTATCTATCAAAGGTCTGCATACTGGGTATCTATCAGAGGTCTGCAATGCCACAGAAGCTCATCCAAAGCTTCAGCTGAAAATAGCTCACCGCCAGGTTCCAAATCTGAATCCTTTTGCTTCATAGTACCTACAAGAGCTTCGAGGTACTTAATATAAAGGGTTGTTGGCGCTGTCGATATATCTACAAATATGTCCTTAATGAACTAGGGCCACAGGAAGCCAAGCGCCAGCGCTTGGCTTCCTGTGGCCCTAGTCCATTACATGGCACCCCACATAGCAATGAGCGTGAAGAGCCCAACACACCTGTTGCTTGCCACTACGCACTTTGAGCCTGCAATTGGCACTTAATTAGCACTTAATATGCACTTTGAGAGGGGGACGTGGAGCATTGCAGAGCATGGCCTCCATGTGGCCACCAGCCGTAAAGAGGAGCATTTGGCCGGGGAAGCCCCGATGCACATTGATGGAGGCAAGGACCCAGCAGACCCCCAGCCAATGCTGGAGGTCCCCTCCTCCTGCTGCTCCTCATCACTCAAGTATCCGAGCAAAGATTACTACACCTCAGCAGAGAAGCGGCCTGTTGCAAGTTATGTGGTAACTCCAAAGCGCCGGCGCTTATCTTTTGTATGGCCTAGTGCCTGACAGGTTGTCCTTCGGGTGTAATAGATGTAATGAGACTTTGTGTACTCTGTTAAAAGGGTATAAGCTGGTTGCTCTAAGAAGAGAGGAACGCGGATTAAGCTGTGGGTGTTTTCCCCATGTGTACTAGGCCTTTAAGATGCAAAGCGCTAGCGCTTGGCCATCTTGAGGCCTAGTGTATAGTCTACAGGCATAGTGTATATATAGTATGGCATATATACCAGGTGTATGTGAGCTATTATGGGACGATGACCTGGGCAACGTGTTATGGGAGCAGAGAGCTTATCAATGTCGTGGAAGTGGTCAAGTTAGACACTTATAGGTGTTCATTTATGGTAATGAGTAGCATGCATGTTTGCGCGTATACATATGGTAATGCTACATGTTTGCAAAGCATATTTGTAGAGAGGGTCATGACATAAGGTGTTAGCATACTTGTATATCTCTTGTGCATTACCTTGCATGCATACACAGTAATACATTATCTTGTTTAAGTTTATCTCTGCTAAGAATATATAAACCTAAACCATTCAAGTTTAAGTATATTGTAATTATAAAAGAGGACAAGCTAACAATATATTGTATTGTATTTTGTTTTCTCATTTGCAGGTGGAGAAGGAACCTCCAAAGAAAAAGAGACAAGTGAAAAAACAATTGCACCTCCCTACAGCTACCGTATGGAAAATATGTTTATATATATTTACATCAATAGATTATATATTTGATAGCTAATGGTGCTTCTTGTGTTGTTTTTTGTTTTGCAGCCTACAAGCAATGTAGATGAGGAAACTATGTCAAGTCCACAAAATGATGAGAGCAACAAAGATGACTCACAAGAAGAACAGGTATTCAAGCTAAAAATAAGCTTGGTTGTTAAGCTTACAATGCTTGGAAGTTGCTTTTTCCATTTTGTTGTAGTGAATGGATATATGTTGTTAAATATAGGTTTCAAATAGAGCTGGAAGTACACCAAGTTCTAACCGTAGATCCAACACAAACTTAGAAGACAATGACTGTGAGGCTGAGAACTTGGTGCCAGTAGAGATTATGAAAGGAGGAGATATTTTGTCTCAATGTAGGATTCTAGATGTCTCTAAGTGTCCTCCTATTCCTCTTTGTAGAATGTGGCCTTATCCTAGAGTGAGAGGTTTGAGAAGTGATTATTCAGCTCTTAAAGATGCTTTGGAAGGAGAAACATATTGTCCTGAGAAGGGCACTTTCATAGTGTCTACAAAGTCCTCTGCTGGAGAGAGCATTCCTGTCACTCTTGCTATGCGTCAAGCTTGGGATCCTCATTGGCAAACAGTTGATAAAGAATTTGAAGGAGAGTTGAAAGGCAAAAAGAGCTTGTCATATCTTTCAAACAAAATGTTCTATGTTTGGGAGGGAAACCATCGCACTATTGCATGGATGGAGCTCATCTCAGAAAAATATAGAGAGAACAAAGCATGGCACTTCAGAGTAGTCAGTACGGTTATAGACCCATCCAAGCTCAGTGGGGTTGCACTTTTGGCCGGTCTTCTGCGTATGAACAAGTAAGAATCTCTTTGAAATGTTGTGCATTGCTTGTATATTTTGGTATTCAAGTTAGTTTATGGAATTATCTATGTTTTTCTAGTTTGAATGAGCATGCTGTCATAAAGACAAATTTGAAGGATGTGCTTGTGAATGCGGCCAACATTTGTGAATGTGACTTCAAGCTCTATCTAAATGAGCAAACATCTCAAGTGGCCAAGACTTTGGAGGCTAAGAGAAAACTAGAGGCAAAAACATCTACTCCATGGTACCCCCTTGCAAGGGAGGATCTTGCTCAGCTTGTATATCAAGTAAGTGTGTGTCTATTGAGACTTTTGTTGCATTCAAGATTTTTATTGAGTATGGTTGAATATTCATTGATTTATTTTTGTCTTCTTAGGTTGAATTTCAAAAAGAAATGCGCATGAAAATTTATGACGGCACTCTTGATCTTTCCAATGAAGAAAGAGTAATCAAAGAGAAGGAGATAGTCTTGGAATTGAAACGAAAATATAATGATCGCATGCAAAAGGTATTCTTATGTTTGTTTTAAAAAATTTGGTTTGCTTGTGGGTGTAATTTTAAATATAAAAATTGCTTGTAATTAGGTGTTGAATATAATTAATCCCTCATTGGGTAGAGAATGGCGAGAAATTTTATTCTCTCTTCGATTTGATGGGGCTGAGACCATCGTAGGTATCGAAAAGCTTAACTTGTTAGCTATCTCTTCTATTTCAAGTGAGAAGAAGCTACATTGTCTACGGCTTCTTGAAAGCTCAAAGTCCGTTCGTACTTCTTATGGTATGCCAACAACAAATTCAGAATTTAGAGCGTAAGTGAAATTTACGAGAGTTTTCCTATTCATTAGAGTTCTATGTATGTGTAGTGTGTTGTTTTGATTTAATGTATTTTGGGTTGAAGATGGTTATCGAGAGAGGTGTTGCTTGATGTTGTGGAGAAGAATGCTCATAGGATCCTAGAGGATGAAAGAAGACTTGCTTCAATGACACCTAATCCTATAGAGCTCCCAAATGATCCAAC
>JAODKW010342812.1:0-10150 GCA_027576515.1 Dryopteris marginalis
CTCTCTCTCTCTCTCTCTCTCTCTCTCTCTCTCTCTCTCTCTCTCTCTCTTTCACACACACACACACACACACACACTGAAATTAACCTATCTCCCCTTTCCCTTTCACCCACACACATAGTACACCCAGGGTACACCCACACAGCTTGAAACCTCACCCGCTTGGGCTTCAAACCCCATTGGCTGGCTCCCACAAGCCATTGGCTCACATACACACACACAAGTGCACTCGGTTGCAAAGGACTACCCTCACTCACCCTATCCTCACCGGCAGAGGACCCTGCATTCGGAGTATTGACATCTTCTCCTGCGAGCTGCCAATGGCTTCTTCCAGGTACTTAACTAATAGCTATGCTTCTATGGAAAGGGACTATGGAAAGGCTAAGGCTCCTGATTTTTATTACTCCATGGGTCTTGAAATTTATTTTCCATGCCATGTCTGCAAGAACAAAGCATATTGTATGCCCCCAGGCCCAAAAGTATAGTTAAGCTGCAAAATCTGACCATAGTATCAATGAGGATTATTTTCCACTTATGACTGTGTCAAAATGGTAGTCTTTCCTTGCAGGTAAAACCTATGTCCTGGGCCGCACGCACTTTTGAAATTGGATGACCTTGAATATGCCTACCATAACCATATTGCAGACTCCTTATTTTTGTTATTTAGCTACTAAGAGTTGCGCATTGATGGTTGATGATTTGAACAATCTAAGTATAGCTCCTTTACCTAGGTTTCGATATTAAGCTACTAAGAGTTAAACATTGTGGAGAGAGAGAGAGCGAGTCCTGGATGCGGGTAGCTAATTGTTTATGATTTTGAGCTTGGGCATGGCATGTCCAGCATAGACTTAGTGGTACGTGCCATGGTGATTTGATACATGGGCATGCTTATGATCATTGCATGACCTCATATGAAGGCATTCAAAGTTCATACACCGGCTACATGTTGTGCCATGCTGCAGATGCACATATCTACATCAATTCATGAGCTTTTGTAGACGAGGCTCCACATACCTAGCTACGTGCGGTGGGAGTCAAGGGGTGTCAGCCCCCCTCCTAGGGCCGGCAACCCCTTGCCCCCCACCGCACCTACCTAGATCCGCTATGCCTCGCTTGCAAAAGCTCATGATGTTGTCGTAGTCCACAAAGTGGGAAGTATAGTGAGAAAACATCAAAAACTTTGTGTAGATGCTGAATACTATTCAGGAAAGAAGAGAGAAGTATGGTCCCTTTTCCACAAGGAAAATCAACTAAAACTTCTATTGTGGACATATTTGTAGTATTTGGCTTTCATCTTATTCATGCATGTAAATATTATCTTTGAGTTTTGTTACTTGTGTCACAGGATGCAATGAAGAATGGGCCAAGCATCGTGGCTGCAAGCATAAAGTTCTTGAGTCATTAGGTGATTTTATCTTCACCTACATCAACGCAGCCCTACTCGCTAGCATGAAGTCTATTGCATCGACCTCTCGCCATGCCGATGACAATGGGGATCATAATTATAAAGGTGCTTCGTAGATGGGGACGGTGACACCCATGGTTGTGCTTGATGGCAAAGGGGAAAACATGGTAGCTCCACTGAGGCTTTCACGACGACGGCCACCAAGAAGACACCATGATCCCTTTCATATTCCTCCCGGCACGGCGATAGTGGTGATATCCTCTGAAGAAGGTACAGATGTAGACACTGAGGCCGTTGTGCAAAGCTTTTCTGCTCTCAATGTTGGAGAAAAGGGAGCCGGAGAAAATCATCCAGTTGCTAGCCCATCTGCAAGCATCGTGGATGTGGAGGTGCAGACAGAGATCTCTATACCACCAAAAGTATTTTTGGAGCCAAGCATGTTTGATGGGGTGCTCAATAGAACTCGTGGTGTTCCTGCAAATCAATCACAGCAATCAGCAAATCTTGTGGCTTCTATTCATGCTCTAGATCATCCAGTTGTAAGCATGGAAGACACCACGTTGGTGCTGAAAAAGATTGCCTCCAAGCAGAAGAGGATCTTTGGCCAGACTTATGAAGAAGATGTCACTACAAGTGCTCCCCCGAAGAATATTTCCACGCAAAAGATGATCTTTGGCCGACCCTACAAAGCTGCCACCTCTACAAGTGCTTCTACTTGCATTCCCTTGCAGGAGAGCGTGATGCCTGTGCATGCAAAACCTGTTGTAGTGCATCAAGTGGAGCCCCTTCCCCTCCCAGCTGATACCCCTTCAAGTGTAGCCCCTTCCCCTCCATGCAAACCTCATTGCCCTCCTTCCCGCAGCACACGATCCAAGGCAAAAAAGATAGGCTAGCAAAAAAGTGTATGAGGAGGATCTTTCGACTTGAGCTAGTGCTGCCATACAATGGTTTTTTGGTTTTACCCATTTTGGCCTGCTCTTTTTAGTTTGTGCTCGAATGTATCCTACAATTTTGGATTGTAACTTTTGGCATCGACATGTAATATCCTCCGGTTGTAACTTGATAACTCAATTGTAGTTTGTGGCTGCCCATTTTGTACTAGTTTGAGAATTTAATATATTGTATCCTCGCTTATAAACAATCATTTTGCTGATTTGATCAAGCGTCCTATTGGGTTGCCATATCTATCTTGTCTTGGTTTTGTATTGTCTGGTCCAAAGAAATTTGAGTGTGCCTATGTAAATTTAAGCATAGGGTGCTCAATGGAGAATGTAGGCATGGTATCCCTCTATATGAGGAATGTTGGCATGCTCTCCTTTTGGCATTAGAAGGTAGGAGATCTTGAACTTCATCTTATTAAAACATATCAATGCTTCATCGACAAGTTGTGTTGTGCATATCCTATAGTATTGATATTAGGCTAATGTTGTTGCTGTAGAATTGATACATGCAGTAATCACACACACACAGAGAAGTCGTGCGCAAGCAGAAAGACAATTTGTTTCATTTATGGGCCCAAATGGGCATTTTAATATCGTTGTGCCCGTTGGGCTTGTGCCTTTCCAAATGTCAATATTCCTAAGTGCTAAGTTATTAAATAAATATAATGTTGACTTTCGTCAACGTTCTTCATGCCCCCCTAATCTTAGCATCTTAGGGAAAAGTATTTCAAAGTAAACCCAAATGTGTGCAACAGTTCCAATGCTTCTGCTTAGGTGTGGGAAAATCAGCCCACTGCTCTTCAGTTGGAGTGTAGACAACATCCAATGTCTTCTCTTCCACTAAATCACAAAGAAAGTGAACCTTGAAGTCAATATGCTTGGTTTGTTTGCTTTGCTTGTGTTGCTTGGTCATAATGATAGCAAATTTATTGTCACAGTGAAGTGTAAAAGAGTGAATGGCACAGATCTTTGTCTCCTCCATGAATCTGCTAATCCATACGCCTTCTTTAGCAACCACGGATAAGGCCACATACTCCGCTTCAGTAGAGGATTGAGCTACTATCTTTTGAAGTTTGCTTTGCCAAGATATAGAACCACCAGATAAAGTGAATACATAGCCTGAAGTCTAGTGCCTGGTGTCCACATCGCCCCCCCAATCAGCGTCGGACCACTCTAGCAGAGGGGGGTTGATGCTGGTTGTCTTGGCATACACCAAGCATATGTCCTTTGAGTACTGAATGTAGCAAAAGAGATGCTTAGCTTGATGCCAATGAGCCAAGGCAAGATGTTGCATAAACCTTGAGAGATAGTTGGTTGATTGACAAAGATCCACCCTGGTGCCGATAACAAGGTAGCAAACACCCCCCATGGAATTACGATAGGGAACATCCGCCATAATATGTTGCTCAGAAAGTGGGCCAGTGATGGAAGATAGCCGTACATTAACCGCAAGTGGTGTGTCAATGCCACGAACAGTTTCCATTTGAAAACGCCAAAGAAGAAGGTCACAATAGCGGCATTGACTCAACCGCATGATGCCTTTGGTGTGGTCATGAAAATTTGGATGCCGAGGATATACTTAAGCTCCCCCATATCAATCATAGAGAAAGCTTTTGAGAATTCCAATTTGGCGGCTTGGATTGCATCTAGAGATCCACTCTCCAAAATTATATCATCTACATAGATGGCCACCAAAAGATAATAGTCCTTGCCAATACGCAGATAAACATTAGTATCTGAAACAAATCGAGTGTAACCATGAGTGAGCATAAATTGATTAAACTTGAAGTACCACTGCCGAGGTGATTGTTTTAAACCATAAAGAGACTTAAGTAATTTGCAATATTTATGAGGATACTCCCTCGACTCATAGTAAGGTGGTTGTTGCATGTATATGTCTTCTTCAAGGTCCCCATGAAGGAAAGCAGTCTTCACGTCCATTTGATGCACATGGAAATTGTAATGTGCTGCAATCGCAAGGAGTTGAAGGGAGGCAATCCGCAGCACTGGTGAGAAAGTCTCATGGTAATCCGAGCCTTGTGTTTGAGAGAAGCCTCGAGCCACCAGCCGTGCCTTGTAACGGCTCACAGCACAATCCGGGTTGTATTTCATGCGGAGCAATTATTTACAAGTGACCGGATTCCGATCTCCCAAAGTTCCGAGTGAGCCCTATAATTTTTTGTTTAAATCTGTTATTGTTGATGAAAGGTTTCTTACCCTTGAAATTTCCTTTGAAGGTAAAATTACCACTTGCAGAGGGAACAAGGGAGAGGCCAGAGGAAGTTGAGGCTAAAGATTGTGAAGATCTCAAGGAGTCTTCTTGTAGGACTCGGGCATATAGGTCGGTCATAGAGAGGTTTGCAGTTTGCAGATTGTGTAGACATGAAGCTACGCCATGAAGGGGGAGGTGCCATTAGCAAGAATGTACCTTGCTGATTTGCATCTAATGCAAATCCAGAGAGCAAGACTTTATCAAGAAACTTTCTTTCAACCTTGGAGAAATTTTTTGACATCATCCCCTTCATTCAAACAAAACTGTACTAGGTTTTTCATTGCAGTCACTTGTGTGATACGATCCATTGGTTTATACATGTCAGCAAAGAATTTACAAATGGTATGAGCAGAGTTAGATTCTCGTACCATTTTGGCTTGGGTGTCGTGAACATGCATTAGCAATTCGGTTTCATGATGGCATCTCCATTAGCACTATCCATCAGAACACATGCTACTGCATCAGTTATATAGGCCCATCTCCCGTCACATACATCTCCCATTTTTAAAAAGCATAGCAAGTCAGCGCATCATGTCCTAGTCAACTATCGCATTAGAGGTGACAAAGAGTATGCTTTTTGAATAAAAGGATGGTCAAGATTTTGAAAGAGCGCTGCATTTAATATAAATGTGTTCCCTCATACATTTGAGGATTTCATCTTTTGAAAGAAAGAGAGTTGAGAGAGAGGGATATTGAATATGGCATAGCTTGACTCCATTTGTATCTCTTTATCTAAGGGGAAATTCTAGAGGGCAGATCATGTTTTGAAGAAGGGTACAAGATGAAGTCAAACATGAACAATATCCAACTAGTAAGAATACACAAAACATAATCGAGTGCATCTGAATAAAAACATAGTTTTTAGCTTTGAAGTAGAGAACACATTGGCACAACTAAGTGGCGTACACAATCAATGGTATCCCAAGAATTATGAAGTTCCTCATCAAAACCTGGCTATTATAGTCATTGACCATGACATTGACATTACCTAGCTAGATGTTAGGGAGTTGCGAGATAATGGGTGAGCATGTCATAGATGTCCTTAGATTCCGCAAAACAGCATTTCATGTTTTTTGAAAATAGTGGCTACTCAAGGATTAATAAACTAGTGCACAAATTATGATGCTTATTGGCAAGCCCCTTTCTTGCATTTGAGGATGGAATAGCTCAGAAGATAGCATGCCTTACAAATTTGCCAATCCGCATGCCTTAGGTCACTGCTTTCAACTGCACACATGGGGAAACAGTCTCTCCCACTACCCAAACTCTTGGAATGGATGAGCTCTTGATACCCATCAGCCCACCATCAGTACAGCCTCTGCTTCTTGTCCTGGAAGATAAGCATGTGGTCTTCAAACTGCATGTTATAAAAAAAAATCAGCAGCTCTTAGAATGGATGAGCTCTTGATAGCCATCAGCATAGCCTCTGCTTCTCATCCTTGAAGATGTGCATGCAGCCTTCAAGATGCATCTCGATAGCCATCAGCATAGCCTTTGCTTCTCGTCCTTGAAGATGTGTATGTGGCCTTCAAGTTGCATGTTATCAAAACAAATCACCAGCTCTTGGAATGGATGAGCTCTTGATAGCCATCAGCATAGCCTCTGCTTCTCATCCTCAAAGATGTGCATGCAGCCTTCAAGATGCATCTTGATAGCCATCAGCATAGCCTCTATTTCTTGTCCTCAAAGATGTGTGTGTGGCCTTCAAGCTGCATGTTATCAAAACAAATCACCAGCTCTTGGAATGGATGAGCTCTTGATAGCCATCAACATAGCCTCTGCTTCTTGTCCTCAAAGATGTGCGTGTGACCTTCAAGCTGCATGTTATCAAAAGAAATCAGCAGCTAATGGAATGGATGAGCTTTTGATAGCCATAAGCATAGCCTCTTCTTATTGTCTTCAAATTAGATGTGCATGTGGCCTTCAAGCTACATGTTATCAAAACAAAGTAATAGCTCCTTGTGAAATACATGTTCATTGTAGCATGTAATGGAAATAACCCGTAATGGCCTTTTCTTGTAGGTCCTATGCTACATGCTTTTGAGCTGCAAACAAAAGTGATTATTTCTTTACATATACCCTCCTTGTAGCTTTTGTCTACAAAATCTATGGCTACAAAATGGTATTTAAAAGATACATCACCGAGAAATACTATGAAGGAAAGGGAGAAAGAGGCTTATGAGAACAACAAAATGGTAATATTATGGGTTATCTTCCCCTTCTTCATCTTCACATAAGCAATCCTCTGCTTGTCTATCAGCAATGCCTTGGAGTGTCACTCTCTTCCTTCTAGGAAGTAGGGGAAATGACTCCAAATCCACTTGGCCATCACCCTTTTTTGTCGCATTCTTTTGCTTCTTGTGCTTCCCCTTCTCAATGAAAGACCTTGCGCGCACCAAGGATGTCCCAAAGCCATCCTCTATATGCGTCAATCCCTCTAATGGATTGGGGAGCATAGAAGAGTTACATGATTTGTACGCCTGAAGGGATGCGAGCATCTGCAATGAAGAGCGCTTGACATGTTGTAGTGACAAAAGATCCTCACCTACGTGTGAAGCCAAGCACAACAGTCCAGCTGTAAGTTGTAAACATTCACAAAAACAATGTAATAAGGAGAAAACCCGCTCCACAATGCCTCAATTTTACCCGCAAGTTGCAAGGATTGCGCGATTGCATTTTGTATCTCAAGAAGCAAGACATTCGGGGTGGGGTTTGGCCCTTTCACCGTAGTAGAAATATTATCATCTTCTCTTTGCTGATCCTCAAAGGTATGATGCAAGTGTTCATCCTCAAGGGCGGAGATTGGTATATCACTAAGGCCATCCCTTTGGACCACCGTGCATGGATGATCTTTGAAGACAAAAACACAATTAATAAGGATGATCTTAAGTGTTGTTTTGCATCATGAAAAGTTCAAAGAAGTAGCCCACAAATCAAGCAAAGAATCCACCTTCAGGGGCTGGAAGAAGAGAATGCCAAAAACAGCCCTAAATCAAGCATAAACAACAACAATCTGTGGTAGATAGCAACATGAAGAAAAGACTTACCATCATTCACTGCTACTTTGTACATGTGCACACCCCTTTGCACAATGGTTTGGACGTCAAACCCTGCCAAGATCATCACCTTTACCTGGTGTTTGCACATATTCCCTCGCAATGCCCAATCACACTCACAAGTGGCCCACTCAGTGTCCGCATTATGAACAGTATAGGAATGGAGCTGCCTTGTCATGCTAAAAACCCTTGCACGTCGAGGGTCATCATCATAGAATCCCACATGTTCATCGGGGATGTCCAAAGTTCTAGCCACCGAGTTCTTCACAACATCCATGATCTTGAAGTTTTGCTTGAATCCTGCTTCTTTGAGCATGTCTTGATACCAATAATAGGGATGGCATCGACTTACCAACCCCTTGATCAACCAGTCAATGCGGCGGCCATGAATGATGCGACGACCACATAAAAATCTACTCTTTAACAGTGCATGGTAAGATTCTATGCTCCCATTTGTATCTTGGTTGGCGAGCTGCATTGTCCTAGATGCTCTAATCCACATCCCTAGATGCATTATCATCATGTTAAGGGGGAAAAAATATTAAAATCCAAGCAAATCAAAATAGGCATCATTCTATATAACATTGTGTACCAATGCAAGGCAGCCATTGGCGCTTGAAGTAATTGATAAAGTCCTCTTCACCCTCATACTTGAGGAAGAATTCATCAAGCAAACCGTGTGCTTCATCTTCTCTTTCATAGGAAGTAGTTCCTTGCTTGCCACGCATATGCATGATCATTCCTAGTTGACTAAACATGTCGGCACGCACCACCAGGTCTGCTACTTTCCTGACAAGATTTTTCAACCACGCCCTCCTCACATGCCAAATACACAGGAGTATGGGCAGCCCAAAGACTTCCCTATAGCATGGTTATGAGTGTGAAGACACAAGAACACATGGCAAAAATGAATGTGAAGAGATATCATGTCACGCTCACCTTAAGGCAATAAGCCAACAAGAGATATTTGCATGTGTGCTAGAGGAAGTAATACTCCATGCAACCGGCACACCATTGCAGAAGGCATCAAAAGCCAATACTGTGAAAAGATGAAACTGCAAAGTTGCAAACCACAAGAAAATTGTGTAAATATACAACAGCAAGTAGAGCAATTGTAAAAACCTCCAACTCGTGAAGGCTGCCCTAAGTCTTAAACCATACCTTGTATTTGTTGGTTCCAAAAGTGGCATCCATTGCGAGCAAGTTGTTATGGCCGTACTTGCTCATGATATCCAGCTGCCATTTTGTTTGAATTCCAAGAGTAAAGGGTTTGTCTTCAGTAGAGCTCATGGGCTAGTAGAAGAAAACATGCTCGTGGTTGTCTATCACCCAATTGTGAACACTGACTGCATCATCAGGGTTTGTGCGGAGAGTAATATCCTCCATCTTACAAGAGATGTTCAAGACATCTCGCATTGTGACAAATAAATCTCTACTTGTATGTAGGCCGCCTCCCATCATATTTCTTTCTGCCATCTCTATGTGATGTGCAAACACTTGTTGTGGGGTGAAGCCCTTAAGGAGCATGTCTGAGATCCACTCCTTCATTTGTTGGGATAAGCGTGGTGCAAGCTGCAACCTCTTCTTGGGTCCGTGATAGAACTTACCATGGCAAATGGTGTCATCAACATCCACATGGTTCCACTGGATGAAGTTGATCCTTCCAACATCAAGGAATAGATAAAGCTAGGAAATCACAAAATGGCATTGACACCCTGATTTGTTCTTGCCTTCTTGACCTCTTCTTTTTGGATTAGGTTGAGAAACTTTATCGCGATAGTCGTCAGGACCAAAAGCACACCAATAGCCAATTTGTGTAAGATGTGAATCCATAGTTGGCCTGCTCATTGTATTTGGTTTCTTGGACCTTTTCCAATGTACATTGAAATGTGTTGGTGCATCCTCCTTTCCACATTCCCCAATGAGGAAGTCATCAATTCGACTCCATGGAACATAAGCTACTTGTCGGGCACTATACTTGGAATGGGTATCGTGCATGATATACCAATGCAAGCTACAAGCATCAAACGGACCCTCCACGGGAGTTTGAACACGAACACGAACATCAGATTGTCCATTGCATGTCATGCGGGATGAGGATTGAAGCTGTTGGAAATCAAAGGAATACGTGCAGCCACAAGCTCTACAAAAACAAAGTAGAAATTATGAGCAGCATAAAGATATTGGATTTCTTTTTTAGCTTAGCAAACATGATATAGAGCACATCAAAAAAATCAAAAGCACAAGTTTATCTTTCATGCATAATATCACTTCCCTGATAGAACCTTGAGTAACACATAAAATGATTAAGAAACTTGCATCCAAGGTCAGTGTCTGCATATGAACGCAATCCTTCAAACTAGGGAAGCTTCTCAAGCTTCTGCACCGGTTGATACTTAGGAGTAGAGCTGAGATGCTCACCTCCCACCTCTTCCATTGATCCATTCTCAAACAACTTCAACCTCTCTAGGCAACC
>JAODKW010343920.1:0-15582 GCA_027576515.1 Dryopteris marginalis
ATAGTGCTACCAGCCTTTGGATATGACCATAGCCCATATACATGTTTGTAAATATATGGTTGTCCGTAGATATACACTTAGCCATTACATCATATAGCTATGGTTCCAGGCACCCAGGTCTTGCACTAGCTACTAGAGTAGGCATGCAGATAGGTATGAGTCTACTAATGGGCATGGGGAGTTGTAAAACTCTCTAGATTGTCTTATAGTGTGTAGACACTACTTATCGCATAGATATTGAGATGTGGATATCATCTTTGTTGTAAGATCTCTAAACTATTCTTGGCAGAATGCAAGAATTTTTTGAGAGCGGGGAAAAGTGTAGTTTTCCCTAGGCTATGTAAGGTTGGTTGGATTTTAACAGAGTATAGAACAATTTGCTAAAGGCTTGTAGAAGGTGAGAAATTTTGTTGAACAAAAGTCCATATGGTTTCTCATGGTAATAGAAAAGCATCTTCGATGTTGTAGTACATGCTAAAAATTCTTTAAATATTGGAGCACATTAATAACAAAGTTCTTGAGCATTTGAGAACTTCTAGCATACATATTGGCATGACGCTTTTCAATGCCTTATTAATTTATGTTTAATTTACACCTTTCATAGCTCCATTGGTAGTTAAACACGAGTACTGAAATTTTCCTTGGCCATATTACTTAATGAGAGTGCATGTTGTGTGTCTTGTTTTTCTTATTGTTGTACTTAGGGACTTGTTAACGAGAGTGCATGAAGTGTGTCTTTTTTTTTTCTTATCATTGGACTTAGGGACTTACAAACATTGATTGTATTACTTAACCAGAGTGCATAACGTGTGTCTTATTTTTCTTATCAATGTACTTATGGACTTGTAAACATTGATGATTGTATGCTCTACACACATGGACACTCGTTTATCAAAAAAAATTACTATTTTTGGACAAAATGCTCTTTGAAAGGAGGGGGATGACGGTCCAATATAGAACATTTCATCCCCAAAGTTGTTAAAACATCTGAGTTTGATTGTCTTTTTATCAAACATCCCTTAAAATTATATGGCATGCCCGCAGGTATAGTTTTGGATAGAGACAAGAGGTTTGATAGTCATTTTGTGAAGGTAAATCTTCAAAAATTGGGATCTTAATTTGAGTATATGGCCAATCATCCGGAGTTTGATGGTCTTATTAAAAATTCCACCCTATACTGTGCATATGGAAGTAAAAGCAATCAAGTTTAGGAGTACCTATTACCTATGGAATTTCTTTCACTATTTAAACATTTATCGATGTGGTTTTTTTCCATTCCGATTGTTGCATGGATTCTAGTATACATATCCTATGGCCGTAGAGATATCAAAGGAGAATATTCAACTCTTTGTTAGTGTAGCCTACAAAACAAGAGGTGTCGGAGTGCTCTTGAGTTCACCCAACTTTGTGTCACTAGTATGTGAAAAATTGTGCATCATCAAGACAACACAATTTTTCATGGAGTTCTATATGAGTCCTTGGAAGAACCATCGCTTTCACATAAACAAAGGGGATTCTTGGGTTCAAATATCAAAACATAAGGCATTTGTCAAATTTAGGGATGGGTCAAACAAGGTCTCACAAAGGGAACATCTAAATACGCTTGCCAAAGCTTTCCCTAGTTTGTTTTCACGGACAAAAACCTTTTAAAAGGGGGGGTAATTTTATGTAGCCTGTAATGGTGTACGTGGGCCACCCCTCGTAGTGGTACAGCTTGATTGGATATTGAGCCCGCATGTCGGAGCATGAACAACAAAAGTATCTGAGGTTTGGGGGTGAGCGTGCTGGGTTAGAGTACCGCAAGCGGCCAATCATGTGTGAAAAAGCATGCCACTCACTTTATATGATTGGCAATGAGGTATTATCCTCATTCTCCATTACGGTTGGGTGGTAAACCATGAGCTCCTTGCCCTCTCTTAGCTATGGCAGAGTGCATGGCGCTATTAGAGAGGTGTAACAAAATAAATTAGGAACATTTAGGGATTGACAAAATACTAAAAGTTTTGATGTAAATGAGAGATTTTGCACCCATAATCAATCAGCACGCTAATTTTTGAAAATTTTGAAAATAGTTTTAATAATTAGCAATTTATGATTACTTAACTTTATGATGCATGATAATTAGTAATTAAGGACTAATAATTAGTATTTTTATCCTTATTTAAAGAGAAAACTAGCATCATCTCCTAATACCTCTCTTAATTAATTACTTAATTTATGACTCCAAAAGTTAAGGATAAATACCATAGATACTAAATATTTAATAAGGCCCTAGAAGTAGACTCCCTAGACCCTAAAAATAGTGGGTAAATTATTTGCTAAATTATTGAGTATATTTGAGGCCTACTTTGAATTATTTTTAGTCAAAAAGTGTGCTTTTTAGCACTAATAAGTAGGGAAAATTCTATGTATGCATTAGGAAATTATGAATAATTTGAATATCTTGTAGAGTATTTTTGAGGAGTTTTGGAAAAGATTTTGATAGGTTGGAATAATTAATTTTTCCCTAAATTAATCATTTTCTATTAATAAATTTAGCTCTTTAATCTACAAAATTATGAGAAGTACTCCTAACTTTCCTAATAATGTTCTAAGTGAGGGAAAATTATAAGGGACCCTAATTAAGGTTCTAGATGATTGTTATCCTAGGTTTCTCCCATTTTTTATGCTCTTATTGCTTGTACTACTCCAGCATTCTCTTTTTCTTCTTGTCTTTGCTAAAATATGGCTTCACAAGGAGGTTGGCACATCATAACCAATACAAGTGCAAATTGTTCCAAAGTGATTTGCATCCATAAGAGTTGTTATAAACAGCAACAAAATTAGAGATATTCAAGTTTAGTACAGTGAGTTTAATAACATGTGCATTATGAGACCTTAGCAAAAGAGAATCTTAGGTTATTTTTAAACAAGGCCAAAAAAGTGATTAGTTCGCCAATGCAACGTGTGGATTTCTACATAACTTTAAGTTGAAAAGAATGTTTGAAACGTTGTTTGATCAAAATTTTGTTTGGAAAAAAAATATGGCAATTGTATGTATCATTGAGGAAATGTTGATGGATTTATGACCATCTAGATGGATGTGGTAATTAATGGCTACTATGATTGGATATGTTTTGTCGGCCCAAGGCAAAAAGTTTTGGTGTAGTTTTTTAAATTTAATTTACCGAAGGTGAATCTTTCAAGGTTTGAAGCAAATGAGCTACCAAATTTTCTTGAAAAATGGAGATCAGTGGTGGAGACTTTATTTTCAAAGGCCCACTATGAGTGTGATCACACCCTTCATAGGAGCAAGGAAGCTTAGAAGGGCTATGAGCATTAAATTCCTAGACTGCCCTTGACATAGATGTGTGGATCCTCTAGTTATCCTCATCAAGGTTTAACGATGAGAGGTTGGATTCTAGACCTTCCATTTGATTTTGTTTAATGCCATGTATTAGTCCCACCCAAGGTTTGAAAGATGAAGGAGAGCCCCATCTGAGGTTTGAAGGATGACTTGAGGTTTGAAGGGTGAAGGGTAAATCACATCTGGAGTTTATCAATGGGGTTTGCCGGGTGTTGATTGTGGCATGTGTATTGATTTGGACCATTCAATTGTCGGCAACAATTTTTAATTGAATTAGGACTATTTTTAGAAATGTCTTCAATTGTAGAGTTTGAAGGTAAAGGGTGCATGCGGATGGAAAGTGGGTGAATGGATGCCCTGGCGGCACAATTCTACAGCAGGTGGACCTAATGAGTCGAGTAACTTTCCAAAAATTACTTTATGATCAATGAACCCAATATAAAAGTATGAGTTGATCCAATGGTTGTGTCCCACAACAATGGGGAAAAAAGTATTGGATTAACAAGGAAAAATCTTGACTCAAGACAATTATGACATGCCTTGCATTCTCGTAGCACAGTCCAACTAAGAAATTTAGCTATGGGAAAAGGAAACTTTTTAGGTTTATTGACGGCAAGAGGTATAACTAGTTGGGCACAGATGATTTGTATTCTACCTACTTTTAGGGAAGGGGTGATGTCATCCGTTGGATTTCCCCAAAGGCTTCAGACTACCAGAGCTTAACCCTTCCTTATTGGGGTGGGTTTCTCACAAGTGGTATCAAAGTGAAAGGTTTTAACCATGTGACCGTGAATAGTACCCTATTCTAATAATTGAAGAACTTCTTGAGAGACTGCATGGATCAAAGGTTTTCATACATACCTAAGGCTGTCTTTAATATGCCGTATGACCATACTATGAGTTTATTGTAATTTCATCTTTACTAACAAATGCTCAAACTACATTCAACAGGCTAAAGCATGACATATTTTAACCATACGTGGATGATTTTGTCCGAGTATTCTTTGAGGATGTTTTGGCATAGTCAAAGATTGATGAAGAGCATGAAGAGCATGTGTGAAAAGTTCTACAGCTTTTACGTGAGAACAAGTTATTGCAAAGAAGAGAAAGTGTAAGTTTCTCTCTCCCCAACTTAAATATCATCGGTTCATTTTATCTCAAGATGGTATTTCAATAAATTTGATAAAGGTGAAGGATATTGTGGAATGGCCAAAGCCCAAGTCATTAGTAAAGTAAGAGGATCCCTAGGGACTACAAGATGGTACAAGGTATTCATCAAGGATTTTGATTAAATTATGGTGGTTGTTGACATGTTAACCAAGGTTTTGCACCTTATTCCTGTAATGACAACATATGCAGCCTCTGACATTGCTAAATTATTTGTGAAGGAGATTTACCAAATTCATGGGTTAACTAAGAGAATATTTAGTGATCGTGATGCTAAGTTTACCTCTAAATTTTGGACGTCCTTGTTCCAAGTATTAGGCACTCAATTATGTTTTAGTACCGTATATCCCCCTCATATTGATGGTAAGACTGAAAGAGTAAACCAGTAATAGAAGATATTTTACAAGCTTATTGTAGCAAAGAACCTAAGAGGTGGATTTAGTATCTTCCATTTGTTGAGTACGCTTATAACTCTTAGTACCATTTCGGCATTTGTAAGACCCCTTTCAAGGAATTGTGTACAGGCAAGAGTGTTTATCATTGTTGAATTCCTACAACTAGAGTGGAAGCTTCTAAGCAGATGTTGGAAGAGTTGGCTCAATAAACTAAGGCAATTTAGAAGGATATTCAAGCAACTAAGGATAGTCAAAAATGTTATGCTGATCCCAAAAGGATAGAGAAAAGTTTCAAAGTAGGAGATAAAGTATTTCTTAGAGTATGACCCATGAGAAGTATCCTTTCTCTCAGAAGTTTTAGTCCTAGAATATGTTGACCTTATGAAATTCTTAGGTGCATAGGCTTGTAGACCTACAAGTTGAAGCTCCTAGAACATCTCAAAGTCCATGAAGTGTTCCACGTTAGTTTGTTGAAATCGTACATACCAAGTCTAGATCATGTTCAAGACTATGTACAAGTGCTTATACCAACCCACGACACTCTCCAATTGTGATCCAATAGGATTTTAGAGACTTGAGAAAGGGACCTCAAAAATAGAGAGATCGGGGTTTGATTTGTTAAATAGAAATATAACCCCATTGAAGATGTAACTTGGGAAGAGGAAGCAAGGTTAGCAAGAGATTATTTAGAGATGTTTGCGAGATGAGGACATCTCAATTCCTCTAAGGGTGGGAGGATGTAATGTACTAGGTTGACGTCCCAAAGAAATTATAATTTAAATTTTTTAGTAGATTTTTTTAATGCAAAATATCAGCTTCTAAGATTTCAAGTATTAAATTTAATTACTTTATGGAAAAAGGGTGAAAAGGGGATCTGAAAATGGGAGATAAGGTCAAAGTTGCCTATTTTTTCTAAAAAAGTAAAAACTTCTTATTTTGAACAAAAAGTGGATAACTTGGGTCCCAAGCCCAAAAAAAGTGGATGCTTTTTTCCCCTAATTAGTCCCTCACGCTCAAAATTGTGTAAATCTTCTTTTCTTTCTGGCTTTTATTATTGTACTCTCTCTCTCTCTCTCTCTACAGTAGTGCCTATAAAAGTAGAGCCTTTCCCTCGCTTCTTGGCACATAGATCAAAGAGAAAAATCCCTCTTGATGCAAATTCTTGTAATTTACAGCCCCTCTCAGGTCAAGGTATGCCCCTTCATAATGTTTTTTTGTCGATAAATCACAAATATTCAATTCAAGTTAAAGATAGGTCCTAGGAGCAGTAGGAGCATAGTTTTGATTAAATCAATTAAGAATAGTTAGGAATTCATGAAAGGCTAAATATTTTGATGCAAATCAAAAATTTTGCACTCCTAATCAATATGCTAATTTTTAAAACTTATGAAAATAGTTAGTAATTAGCAATGTATCATTACTAACCTAAATGATGCATGATAATTAGTGACTAAGGGTGAAAATTAGTGGTTTTATACTTATTTTAAGAGAAAATTAGTATCACCTCCTAATTCCTCTCTTAACTATCCTAATTAGTTAATTTATAATCCCAAAAATTAGGGATAAATACTATAGATATTAAATAATTAATCAAGCCTTAGAAGTAGACTTCCTAGATCTTAAAACTCTTGGAAATTTTATTTGGTGAATTTTTTAGTATATTTGAGGCCTATTTTGAATTATTTTTTTTATTTTTTAACACTAATAAGTAAGGGAATTATTATGTGTATTAGAAAATTATAAATAATACGATATTATTGTAAATATCTTGTACAAATTTTTTAAGGAATTTTTAAAAAATCTTTGAAAGGCTGAAATAATTAATTATTGCCTATTTTAATTACAAAAATTAGCTTTCTTTAATCTAGAAAATAATGAGAAGTAATCATGGACTTTTAAATAAGTAAAAATTATTAGGGACCCTAATTAAGGTGCTACATGATTGTTATCCAAGGTCTCTCTCATTTTTTATGCTCTTATTGCTTATGCTACTCCAACGTTCTCTCTTTTTTTCCGTCTCCTACTAAAAGATGGCTTCATGAGGAGATCAACACGGCTCAACCAATATAAGGGCAAGGGGTTCTAGTGTAATAGCACCTTGCATGCAATCCCAAGGAGAAACAAGTGGAGTTTTGACAACACAAGCACACGCTTTAGCACCGATAATAGTACTAGTGGCACCTGTAGCAATTGTCGTTATAAACAACAACCAGATTTGAGTTATTCAAGTTTACTGAAGTAAATTTAATAACATGTGCATCACAAGACCTTAGAAAAAAGAAAGCTTAGGTTATTTTTAAACAAGGCCAAAAAGTGATTGGTTTTCCAAACCGAAGACAACACAGCATGTGTATTTTTGCATAATTTTAAGTTGAAAAGAATGTTAAGAACACTGTTTGATCAAAAGTTTATCTAGGAATGGAAATTATATCATTGAGGATTTATTAATGTATTTATGATTTTCTAGATGGACATAATGGCTATGGGCAAAAATGTTTTGACGGCACAAGGTTTGACAGGCAAAGTTTTGGACACTTGAGGTTTAAAGGGTGCAATATTTAAAATGGATTTCCTTGTGTAATGTGTCCAGTATGGATTACTTTGTATATATAGCATGCTCAATAAAATTGTGATTTTATGAGTCCGTTCCCACTTAAATTTTCCACTCGGTGTGACTTGTGCGTAACTTTAAAGTTTTGTTAATTATAGTCTTAAGAGATGTGTATGAAATGACTCTTAGCTAGTTAAATCAATTAAATAAGTGAAAATTATCCTATTGAACCCTTGTTCCCACAAAGATAAGATATTACATGGATCAAGCATGGAAGCGAATGGAAGATAATAGAAGAGAATGGAAGGAAAGAGAGAGGAAGATATCTTGCAAGAAATAGTATAACATGGGCCAAACATGTGAAAATATGATGTGGCGATGATTGCAACAAAAAACCATGTGCCTCGGGGGATAAACAAGGTAACTAACATCTAATCAAGAAGTTAATCACCTCTTTCTCTCTCATAAAAAATGTGCCTCTCAAAAGTCACCCTACTTGCCTAATTTGTTTGCCACACAAGCCCAAACGTGTCACCTAACACCCCGCAATGTCCTACTAAGTTGCCCAATCACCAGACCCCAATTTTCCTATAAATAGGACCTCTCACACACACTGTTAAGCATAACTTGAAATCTAACCCTTAAGTTTGAAGGAAGAGCATAGCGCTATGCAAGTTAATCAACATTTTTTGACACAAGACCACTCTTGTGAGATGGCACCAAAACGCACTCATAGCGACGCAACTACTTCAATGCAACTCACTCATGCTCTTTTAGCACCAATCAATGAATTGGAAGTTATTCCTATCGTGAATGCCAAAAGATCCTAAACTCTTATCTTAGTAAAAAAAAAAATCTAAGTAGATATATTTTAATGTTCCAGGTGGTTAGAGGGAAGGTCTTCCTCCATTGTCAAGTGATCTTAGGATGTTGGAACCGGGAGCAAAACCCCCCTACTATAGAAGCCATAGGACTCTTAAGAGACTTACCAATGGGATGTGGTGGCTCATTATCATCTTGACAATGGAGGAAGACCTTCCCTAAATCATCATCTATATTGGCTCATTAAAATTTTCCACAAAAACTAATCCCCCAAAAATTTCATCTAAAATCAAAAGCTTCTCTATTATTTCTAGTTATTCTATGGGTAATTATTGGTTTCTCTTTTTTTTTTTTAATTGATTAGGTCCCCTATCTTAGCAATAGAAGGATTTTATTATTTTGAATGTTTCTTTCTCAAAGACATTTTATCTTATCTAGTTTATTAGTTTTTACTTGTGCATCTCCTTGAGGTTAACTACTCAGGTCTTAAAAGATAATTCTTGAGTAGATATTGTGCAACATCCAAAAAAACACCTCTTAAATAGACACATATCTAGCACTTGCTTCCTTGTGTGGTCCTATTGGGGAAGTTTTTTGATTGGACAATCTCTTGCTCATTGGTCACCTCCCCATTTAAAGTAAGGAACTACTTATTGTTGGTACTTCCTTCCTTGAATCTTGGCCTTATAGATTTTATTTTTAATGCATAGTTATATGCCCAAATAAAGGAATTAGTTGGTTGGCCCATTTCAATCAATGGTGAGGCTCTTCATTACTAAAGCAAGGTTGAGAGCTAACTATCTCCATTTCTTTATCATAATATTTTGTATCAATGCACTTAAAGGAAGTTGTTCCTAGTGCAAGAGCTATGCTCCAAACACCAACCTTGCTTGCTCTTGTATTTCCATTTTGGTTTAGTACAAGAGCTTGTTTATTATTTACAACATGTGGTCTTGGTTGTTGCTGCAAAAAAATTGCTAATTCTTGTTTGCACAACATCCATGCCATTTATAGACATTTAAAAGTTGTGTGCATATAATTCCACTTACATATTTGGCTCCACTTCTTTGTAGGAATGATGTTTACCACTTCTTGAAACGTAGTACATTGCTTCGTGTAATGTATCATCCAATTACAGGACCAACTTTATAATGTACCAGCCCATTAGGGATCATTAATATAATTTATTGGGCTATTTTTTCTCAATTGAGATTTGAAATTTTATCTATAAATTTTTTCGTTAAGTTTTACGTTCTTTTCACACACAAAATTTGACTTAAGGTTAAAAATGTCCTAGACAAATGGAGTTTTGACCGCCCAAAATCCTTAATTTTATGGAATGTATGGTAAAGTAAAGGGGGCGAAGAGTGGATAAGGATGAGCATAGCTCGAAATAGGACAAAAAAAGCAGGAAGAGTCTAGAAGGGCCCAAACTTCGGCCACAAGGTTCTATTTTAAGCAGAAGAGGTTGGTTCCAGCAAGAATAGGCTACAGAGGGGCTAAAAAAGCACTAAGTATGTGGGTTGAAGCTCTGGCAACTTTTCCTCTCAAATGAACTTGGTACCTCTTCACCTCTCACGTGTATGTGGTGCGTGATTTCATGTTTTTCTTATGTGTAGGAAGGAGCGGTAGAAGCTTTCTTTTTTGTTTTTGTTTAAGAAATTTAAATGATGGGATGATAAGTGGGAATTATAATCTAAAACAGAGTTTTCATAGCCCCAAACTCTCATAATGATTTTTGAAATATAATTAAATAACAAATCATTAATAATTTTCATTAACTATTAATTAGTAAATGTGTATGAGTATAAAAAGTATGATTGAATTATTGATAGTTAGTTTTATGCCTATAAATTTACCAAAAGATTATTCTCATACACTAATTCCTTTAAAAAAACCTTAAATTAACATATTTTTGCTTAAATAATTAGGGGTAAATATTTATTTTTATGAGAAAATTATGAAGATTTAAATTTAAGTTCCCCATGCAATAAAAATCATGGAAAAAATCTGAAATTTAATTTTTTTACTTTTTGTGAATTGTTATTAATTTTTTATGCTAAAAAAATTATTTTATTATTTAAATAATTAAGGAAATTAGCTATATGAGCCTAAGAATTACACTAAATTTATTTTGATTTTTTTTTACTATGTTCTTAATATGGTAATATTTTGATTAATTTTACTAAGTAAAATAATTAAAATTGTGCTAAAATTTATATTTTCCTATATTTAGATTTCTTTTTTTTCTATTTTTGGCTAAAAATTTCCCTAACACTTTTTCAAGAGGGAAAAAGCAATCTATATCTAATTTTAGCTAACCATTCTCTATTTTTATTTTGCTAATGCTTTATAAAGCATTCTCCTTTATTGATGGCAACACGAGGAGTACGTCGTGGAGCGGCGATGAACACACGAAGGAGTACAACAGCGGTAACGATCCTGCAACTCATGTTGAGGAGGATGTACCAATGGTTCCCACGATACCCAAAGCACCAGTTGTTCCCGCAAACTCACCATCAAATGTGGTAGCGCAAGCGATAGTAGTTGTCGTAGACAACGGCGGTCAATAGGTTAAAGTACTTTAAGTTGGAGTTAATTAGGGTTTTTAACACGTGCATATGTGACTTTGATTAGCCTAGGATATTCATGATAAATGACATCCAAAAATAGAGTTGGCTTTGCCAATTTGAGAGATGTGTGGCATGTGTTTTCGCATGTCAGGAAAGTAAGAACTATTTTCCATACTAATTGTTTCAAGTTTGATTAGAAAATCTATTTGAAATTTCAACACATAAACCATTATTGATAAACTTATGATGTCCAGATGGACGAGCGCAATTGACAATTTTGGACACCATAAAAATGGCACAGATTTTGAGGGGCCCTTGTGACCGTAACGTCACAAGCTATTTCTTTTATTTGACCCCAGAGATGAATCCCTACATGAAGACAAGTTATTATTTCAAAGGTTGTGCCTCTCAAATTTATGAGGGAAAAAGTGTTGAACCTCGATAACTATGTCATGCATGATGATCTCGTCCTGGTTAATTATGGTAGTTGAACAAAGGCCCCTTGTGACCATAACATCACAAGCAATTTTTTTATTTGACCCCGGAGATGAATCCCTACATGAAGACAAGTTATTAGTTCAAAGGTTATGCCTCTAAAATCTGTGAGGGAAATAGTGTTCAACCTCAATAATTATGTTGTGCACGATGATCTCATCTTGGTTAATTATGGCAGTTGAACAAAGGAAAATGGGACCCTTAGGCTTTGTCTACAAATGCCTGGCCAGCATCAATGCCTTGTATTCAAATGCTTCCATGAGCAAAGTGGGATGTCATTTGTTGAATTACCAATTAGGTTGGCAAACTACAAGGGCTTAATCTAACACGCGGAGGTCGGGTTGCTCACATGTGGTACTAGAGCTTAGGTTCAGATTTGGAATGCAAGGTTGATTAGAACCTTTGATTGCTAGATTAGCTAGGACTGTTTGATTTATCTAAGTTTTATTGATGCACAAATATTGATTCTTCTCAAAATTGTGTTCTATTTAGGCCCTCATAATGGAATTGTTGTGTAGGAATATTGAAAGTCTATTGTGTTACAAACAATTTTTTTAGCGGGACGTGATCTCTAGACTTCACCTTTCAAAACACTCATTTGGATAATTGATATTGTTGATCCACACTTTACCCTAGTCCGGGATGCACTTTAATATTCAAGCAGACAAAGTGGGAAATCTAAGTTTGGACCTAAGAAGGTGAAGATGGTACAAGATGATAAGGATGGTTTGGATTTTTGTATTTGTACCCACCAGGAATATAGACACCTGGGTAACTATTGATGTGAATAGAGAATGACCTAGAATCAGTGGATATATAGAGACATTACTAAGGTCATTCCTTCTAACAAAGTTATTTTGTGGCATCAACATGTTAGCAAGCTATTGGATTCCCAATCGATTTATGGACTTCCACCTTTACCAAAAATTTATCGAATTTGTGAAATAAAAGAAGAACCCCCATGATACACTAAGATTCTAGCTAGAATATTTCATTGTTACATGGTTGGACCATGACATTGTAATCCTTGAATAGGGAAATTATTTGTAAATAATTATAAAGATTTATTAAAAGAGCTTCTGATTCTTCCTTGTTTCTCTTATGTTTGAAAAGTGTCGTGAAATTGGGGTGTAATCGATATTGTGAACTTAACATGATAGACTTGTGTGTGATTCAAGCAACCCAGCATAGTCGATGCCTGATGTTCATGATTTTTGGACTTATGTATAATACGGCTTGCAAATCAAGTGACCATTCTTTTAGAATGGCAATGGGATCCATTGTCGAGAAGCTGTACAATCCCTTACTTAATGGATTTCCAAACGAGTGGGGGAAAGTTGTGTGGATAGGACTAACTCCATACTACTACACAATCATTGTAGGAAAGATTTGACATCTACGAGAAAACTTGAAGAGAATTAAGTTATTGAAAAAGCTAAGTAATATTCGGTTTTTCTTTTTTAAACCAACTCATGAACCAAACACTCTGGTTACAATTAGTGGAGTGGAAGTAAATCAGACTCAATGGATCTATGACCAAGTGATTAAAGTTGCACCATTGGACTGAGTTTTGGTATCAAAGTATACACCTCATAGATTGGTACAGTAGCCTAGAGATTTTAGAGTACTTGATCCTTTTACCACACCGTCTAAATATTATAGCTATAACACGAGCCAGTATCTACTTGAGGGGACACACTTTTGTAATTTTTATTAGACTATTGAGCTATGAATAAAGAACTTTTTTTTTCTCTTTTATCTCTCTTGTATACATGGATTAATTGAATTTCTTGTTAAGTGAGGTGAATGAGGTAAGAAACCAAACTATGTCCTTTTTTGAATTATGATTAGGTTCCAAATGGTAATCACTACATTAAGATCCTAGAAAATAAGTTACTTCTCAAGCAGGTGCAACCTCCATCATTCAGAGGAGAGGGCACTGACATTGAGAAAAATACAGAAGTTTAGATTAAGATATGCTCAAAATGCTTTGATTAACTAGTGATGCAAAGGTTTGGTGGAAGCAGCATTGTAGGGCTTGAGGAGTTACAGAGAATTCCCAAACTTGGCCTCAACTAAAACAAGCAATTAAGGAAAGATATTTGCCACCAATTCACAAGACCATTAAGATGAATGAGTTCTTCATACTAAAGTAGTTGACTCTATCACTAGAAGAGTACCACTCTAATTTTGTAATCTTACAAAGATATGCACCACAAATGTATAATCAATAATAGATTGTTTTTTTTAGTTGTGTTCTTTTAATAGTCCATTAGATGCTAGATTAGAAGCAATGGGACCACGTCACTTCAAGATGCTCTAATTCAAGAAAAAACCTTGATGAGAGAATCAAGTCAAGACAAGGGAAACAAAAGTAGGGAACAATTCCAACCAAGATGGGAGATGGTGGATAAAAGAAGAATTACCCTTCAACAGAAAATAAGCCAAGAGTTTATGTAGCGAATGCTCCTGCAAGGGATACATCAAACGTATGGTGATTTGAATGTAATGATTTGGGACCCTACCAAATTTATTGCCCTAGAGAAGAATCAAGTTGCTACAACCTCAACAGTGGAACCAAATCAAAGACCTCATCATCAGAGGCAACTCGAGCAATATCGGGGCAAAAACCAAAACCAAGGAAGAGGTCAACGAAGAAAAAGAGCAGAACAAGCCTACAAGTGTGGTCGAGGAGGTGGATCTTATACAGCAGTATAGCAAAACCTACCTTGGATGAGGAAACAAATGAACGGGCGATGTTGTATGCAGCAATCGATAACCTTGGAACTCAAAATCAGTATTATGCAATTATTCAAACTCCAGCAAATCATCAAGGTGCTACCTTCAACTTATTGATTGATTGTGGAAGCACTCATTCTTTCCTTTCATCGAGATGTTTAAAGAAATTGAATTTAAATCAATACCCAATAAAGGCGATGAATGTAGAATTGGCAAACAAAAAAGAGGCTCTCTCAAGACACATAGTGAAAACCAAGAATTGTTACTAGGTGGGAAAACCACATCAACATACTTCAAAAGTTTACCTATAGGGGTATATGATGGGATTTTAATAATGAATTGGATAATTGCAAATCATGCAAGCATCCATTGTGCCCAAGGAAATTTTTCATTTAGAGAAAAACAAGGGAAAGAAACTTGATTGATTGGGAAAAATGGGAGACCTTAGGCTAAGCTAACTACGGCCAAAAGAATACTCAGAGGACTTCGATCAAGGCAAATATTATACATTGTCAAACTTACTAAGGTCAAAGAGCCCAAAGGTCGGAAAAAACCAAAATGGCTACAAGAATTTTCAGATGTTTTTTCCAAAGATCTCATTGATCTTCCTCCAGCAGCTCATGAAAATTGATCATGAAATAGAGGTAATTCCTAGAAGTGAGCCTCTATCAAAAAGGCCCTACAAGATGTCGTTACCAAAGGCGCTTGAGTACCAACTTTAAAATAAGAATTTATTCAACCAAATAATTCACCATGGGACGCACCAGTATTGTTGCATTTACTACAGGGGATTGAATCAAGTTCCCTTCAAGAATAAGTATCCAATCTCGAGAATTGACAAACTATTGGATCAATTGCATGAATCAAAGATTTTTACAAAGATAGACTAAGGAATTCAAAAATTCCAAGGACAAATCTTAATACTTGGTATGGTAATTTTGAGTTTATGGTTGTCTTTTGGACTAACCAGTGCTCCAATGACCTTCAATCATTTAAGGCAGCATATCTTCACACCCTACTTGGATGACTTTGTCCTTGTATTATTTGATGATGTTCTTGTGTAGTCTAAGGCGGTAGTCTAAGGCGGATGAGGAACACGAAGATCATGTATGCAAGAAGCTTAAGTTATTACGTGAAAATAAGCTCTATGCCCAAAAGAGTAAATATAAGTTCTTCTCTCCGCATTAGGATTTATTGAGCTTGAAGAAGGAATTTGAGTTGATCCGGCCAAGGTCAAGGACATCCTTGAATAACCAGTTCCAAAGAAGTAAGTGAAGTAAGAGGATTCCTAGGGATTACAGTATGGTGCAGAGTATTCATAAGGGATTATGCTTTGATTGCTTTATCTTTTATAAATCCATTAAAGAAAGGGTTAAATATTATCTGAGGACTAGAGCATTAAGCTAGATTTGCCAAATTGAAGAGGATTGTTACATAAGTACCTTGCCTCAAAATTCTCGACTTCACTAAGGAATTTGAAGCAGCAACAAATGA
>JAODKW010345031.1:0-10140 GCA_027576515.1 Dryopteris marginalis
CTATTGAAGATGTACATAGGAGGACAGTGTCCTTGCTCATTATTTTCCTATGATGGACAAGGAGGTTTTCTATATTTTTCATGCAGTTTACTCAAAGGATGCAAAAATTTCACTTTTTGCTCTCAAAATTCTTGCTAGGGTTTTGGGATACTCTCCTGTTCAGGCCAAAGCTAATAGAATCATGCTTCTTGCGAGGATAGCTGCAATCAAAAATTTTAGCTATGACCCTAGATTTAACACATTAATGTCTGGTTATTTCCTATGCTACTCAGGCTATACACTTGTTGATAAAAAGACAGATGTTAATTTTCTTGAAGGTTACACAAGGAAGAAGTTTTTGAGATATAGCGGTGATATGCCTAAGAAATATACTACAAAGAGACTCAAAAAGTGACCTTTTCAGAAATAAAGACCAAAAGATTGTATAATTGGTGGCTCTTTTTGGTCAATTACAATATATATGTATCTTTTAGTTTTGACTACCAAAAAGCCTATATATTTATATGCCTAGAAAAATATGTTTGCTTTTGTGTCCTGGTCATCAATGGTCTTCAATTGATGAATCTATATCATTGTTATCTGCTACAATGTTGCTTTCATTTGCTGGTTATGTATCTTCATGTTCTTTTGCTAAAATTCTTTGAAGCTGCCTCCTATAAAACCAATTGAAGAGTTCTTTGAGTTCATTGCTTCTGATTTTTCCACCTCCATGCCTTGTACTCCTGAAAAATGACAAGCATGCTTGATAATGTGATTTCTCCATTCCTTGGGTAGCAAGCGGGCCTTTCACTGCAAAATATGGGCCATGTATGTAGAGAATGTGCTGCAATTGATAGAAAATATAATAAAAAATGTGAGCTTTGTTTATGTACTAAATTATTTAGAAAGTAACCTCACTGCTTTTGGCAATCTTACCAAATAGAATGTAATGTCCTTTTCTCCCCATGCTTCTTTAACAACTTTAATCAAAAGTGCAATTGCATTTTTGAAGTCAATTGCATATGTAATAGTGCTTCTTTTTTTTCTAAGAAGTAATAGAAAATCATCAAGCCAGGTAAATGCAATGTGGGCCTATTGGAAAGAGCTTTGCAGGATAACAACAAATGTAGCACAGATAGCAAATAAAAGAATGTTGGTGTGGAAAAGGCTTGATCATGGTTGCTGAGAAATCTTCTTGCTTTAGCTCCTCCCATTGAAACATCCTGTAAGACATCACCTATTCCCCCTAAAAGCTTTGGGTGTTTCTTAAGATGGGCTTGGCCACCATGAAAACCCATTTCTAAGAGTAAAACCTTGCATCTTTTAATGCAATCATCTGCAAGTTGTGTGGGCTTGATTGAATATGCATAGTCTAAGTGCACGCAAAGTAATTTATCAAGTATTATGAGGAGGGAGAATCAAAAGTTACAAATTACAAGGGAATTTGACGCGGAATACTATGAAAAGTGACATTCAAGATATACTCAAAGATATGCTTTAAATGGAGAAAATCCTCACGAATCTAGTGACAATAGCTATATTTGGAGACATTTGAGCTCCAAACCTCTATTAAATTAAAAAATTAATCACTTCCTTACAGGGCCCAAAAACATTCATTTTTTGCCCTAATGCCAATAGTTGATCATCACGGCATCTTTCATGAGGCTGGCATCTAGAGTTTAAGTGTTTTAATTGATAGATGAAATCTTGCATGGATTCACCATTTTTCCTCTCAACCAAGTGCAATTGAGATGCCAGACCATTTGGGTCCTTGCTTAGTAAAAGCATGAATGAAAGATGCCTTTACATTGGCCATGTTGCGTTTTTCTTTAGGTTTCAACATGCAATACCATTTTCCAGATTTATCGTCTAGGGTGAGGGTGAAAGCATGGCTTCAAGCAAAATCAGATCTCTTGTTTAAGGCCTCATTTACTTGGTCAAAGATCTCAAGGTGTTGCCTAGGATCTCCATTGCCAGAGAATTTGCTCATGAGTTTAGCTATGTCTACAACACGTCAAGAATCATTTTGGCCGGCCTCCTCGGTTGGAGGGGCCATTTGCTCTGCCATAGCTTGTTCTACAACTGCAGGTACTGCAATGGGCTCAATAAGAGTGGCAACTGGCGGAGGCGGGTAGTATGGAAATACACCGACACCTAAAGGGGTGCATATGGTGCACGCATGCACACTACTACAAAACAGGGTAGGAAATGGCACCTCTTATTTAAAACTGCCATTTTCTACATGAGAAATGGAAGCTAATTCTTGAGGTGTCATTTATCGGGTAGAAATGGCAGCAAGAAATGGCACCTCTTATCCAAAACTGCCATTTTCTATGTAAGAAATGGCAGCTAATTCTTGAATTGTCATTTATCGGAGGTAGAAATGGCAGGCACCTCTTATGCAAAACTACCATTTTCTATGTGAGAAATGGTAGGAAATTCTTGAAGTGTCATTTATTGGGTAGAAATGACAGTTAAAAATGACACATGTCTTTGAAGATGTCATTTTGTATGTGAGAAATGGTAGGTGATTTTTGGAGTGCCATTTTTGTATGTCAGAAACAGGGTAGAAATGACAGTAGGAAATGGCACCTCTTATGCAAAACTGCCATTTTCTATGTGAGAAATGGCAGCTAATTCTTGAATGGCAGCTAATTCTTGAAATTTCAGTTATCGGGTAGAAATGGCAGTAAAAATTGGTACCTCTTATGCAAAACTGCAATTTTCTATGTAAGAAATAGCAGCTAATTCTTGAAGTGTCATTTATCGGGGGTAGAAATGGCAGTAGGAAATGGCACCTCTTATGCAAAACTACCATTTTCTATGTGAGAAATGGCAGGAAATTCTTGAAGTCATTTATCGGGTAGAAATGACAGTTGAAAATGACACATATCTTTGAAGATGTCATTTTGTATGTGAGAAATGGCAGGTGATTTTTGTAGTGTCAGTTTTGTATGTGAGAAATGGCAACACAAAGTGATTCTTATCTTTTGAAGCGTAGTGTTTTGACATAAGAAATAAGAAATGAAATAATTGATACTATTTCAAGAGGTTTGTTCTCTAACAAAATATTCTAATTATCAAAATTTTGGCATTTAATTCATGTAATTTCTAGTGGTTATATCAATTTTCACCTTTATTTAATGGCCAAAACACTTGCCCATCAAAATTGACACTTTTACAAAATTCTTTCTCAATTTTTGACATTTTGGTGCTATTTCTTAGAAGTAGATTAAATTTCAAAATTTTCCAAATACAAGTAAACAATCAAACAATGTGGCATGCCAGAGGGGTTGAGACCTTCTTAGAGATGGCATTTGTAAGCCCTCCCCCTTGGTCATATTTGATTTTTAAAAAAATTATAAAGAGTGTCCCAAACTAAAATGCTCAAAAAGATTATTATGATCATGGGGAAATCAACTACGATAATTGTCTCGTATGTGGGAGAGTTGGTTAAGGTATTGGGAACATCATTTAACCTAGATTCAATCCCTATGGATGGGCACAAATGTTTGTGGTAGAGAAATTGGGAAGGGACCTATAATTGAGTTCATGGTTAATGATTATATATAACACTATTCCAACTAGCAGACAGATTGGAACATGATCCTCCAATTAACAATCAATAACCCTGCAAAAGCATCCAATTCCACCCCTGAGTGACCTGTATGTGTGACAAGCTGCCCACTCCTCCTCTCTTGCAAGCACACCTCCTAGCCAAGGCATGCCACATCAACCTTGGACAGGCGGTCTGTGTGACACCAACCTAAATGTAGTGACCGATGCTTGTGTGCTTAATGTGTGCAGTCACCAAGGCCTAGCAAAAGAGGACCAAGCACTTTCTTTTTGTGTGTTTATGAGCACCAAGTAGGGTGTGAATTAAAGCCTCCAATGTTACACTTGCATGTTGACCAATTTTGAGCATGAAGGGTATTTAGAAAAAGGTTGTATGACTGATCTCGATCATGCCATCTTCTGATTATTCCATAATTTGACTTGCCCTCTTAGGTGCTTGCCAGAATTGAACCGATGTAAAGTCTCATTACAAATTTCTTGTCTAGGCAGCGACTATGATGTAGCAAGTGTATATTTACATTGTTAATTTGACCTAATTAGCTTTTTTAGTTAATAATGTATTTTTGCCATGAAGGTTATCATTATCAATAAGTTAACTATAATGTATAAATATTTACTCAAATGATTTGCAAATTCATGTGCTTGTAAAGATGGTTTATGTCTTTAGTTTGATACTATTTCTTCAAACTTAATTTAAAAGAGTATTAATTATGATAGATCGTGCACATAATTAGTACTAAACTAGATTTATAAGAGTATTAAATTTATGTTGAGAAGAATAGATTAATAAAAATAAAGAAAGGTATATTGATTTATTGAATGGTTGTTGGATGGATGGATTTCTACCACTTCAAGTGCATAATGCGACACTTGAAAAATTTAATTCTACCACTTCAAGTGCATAATGCGACACTTGAAAAAATTTAATTCTACCACTTCAAGTGCATAATGTAATGCGACACTTGAAAATTTTAATTCTACCACTTCAAGTGCATAAGGTAAATGCGACACTTGAAAATTTTAATTCTACCACTTCAAGTGCATAATGCGACACTATTTTTTTTCCACCAATATTTTTAATTTTTCTTCCTCCACATCGCTATGGAGCCGCATTTTTTTTTCTTGATTTCTATCTTCTCTCTCCTCTTTCACCTATCCTTTTATTCTCTCTCTTGTCTTCTCTCTCCTCTCCCCTCTCTTCTCTATCACACTCCTCTCTCTCTGGCCTCTATCTCATGTGCAACATGACGCTCCAAGAGGTGCTCCAACATAATGTCACTTCATCTGGAAGGATGCCCTCACACTACATTTGTTTAAAATAGTCCAGACCCTGTTGGTCTTGCCCATTTTCAGCATATCCTGCAATCAGATCATTGCACGACACAACATCTCTAGGATACTTTACGCATGGCGAACAGCGCCACACTTGGCATACATGTGCACAAGAGTATTGCCCAACATAGTATGATGCTGCAAACAGCCCCTTCCTCGATATCTCATCATGGACTCCCTCCCCCTTGTCAATGGATGCAACCACACCCTGTTGTGGCCTTGCCTGCAATCAGAGTATTCCCGGGCGCATGGTGAAGAGAGCCACACTTACCATACATGTGCACAAGAGTATTGCCCAGCACAATATGATGCTCCAACAGCCCCTTCCTCGATATCTCATCATGGACTCCCTTCCCCTTGTCAATGGCTCCACTCACAGCGCAGGCTTTGATGATGCATGCATAGGTCACTTCATCTAGAAGGACCCTTGCACTACATTTTTTTGAAAACAGTCCAGACCCTGCTGTGGCCCTGCCCATTTTCAGTATATCCTACAATTGGAGCATTCCAAGACACAACATCTCCAGTTTGCACATGGCAAAGAGCGCCACACTTGGCATACATGTGCACAAGAGTATTGCATGACACAATATGATTCTCCAGCAGCCCCTGCTTGGATATCTCATCATCGACTTCCTTTCCCTTGTCAATGTGCACTAGAGTAGTGCCCAGCACAGTATGATAATCCAACAGCCCTTGCCTCAATATCTCATCATGAACTTCCTGCGGGCCGTTCCCCTCTAGCGCATACCCTAATATTACTGCATTCCATGGTACGACATAGCTGCTGTTATACATGTGAAGTAATGCTGTGCTTTCTGAAGCGGCGCAGAGAAAGAGAGAAAGAAGGGGCGCACGCCCTTCCCCTATCGCGCGTAGCCTGCTATTAATGCATTCCATACTACTGTATAGCTGTTGTTCTACATGTCATGTAATGCTTCTGCTTTCTGAAGCAGCGCAGAGAGAGAGAAAGAGAGAGAGGATATGCACGCTGTACCACGCGACAGAGAGAGCGATGGCGGAGAGATGTAGCGCGATAGAGAGAGGCATAAAGCTATTAGGGTTTTTTTTTTTAGAGAGAGAGAGAGACACATTTAGAGAGAGAGAGAGAGAAATAGACCCTTCATTTTTTTTTCTTCGCTACCCTTCGAATTTCACTTTTGACCCAAGCCAAACTAATTAATGGAAGTAATTTAATTTTACAAGGGGCGACCATAATCATTTTGTGATTTTGTGCTTAAAAGGAAACTTGGTTTATCTTAGAATCTAGATTGGAAACGTACAGTTTTGATGAGAGAGAGACGATGGCGGGGGTCGAGATCAATGGCGCGTCGAGCGGAGATGAGTTGTAAAAGTACCACTCCAAAACTGTACACGTCGCTGGCTAGCGTGAGCTCACCCAAGCTCATGTACTCGGGGTCCATGTAGCCTGTCGTGCCTTGCACTTCTGTTATCACATGCGAGTATTCCTCTGTTTCCATGTACCTTGCGAGCCCAAAATCTGCAAGCTTGGCCTCCATGTGCTCGTTCAACAATATATTTGTGGGCTGTTCAAACCCACCTAATTAGTTCAACAATTTGGTGATCGGTGTAGTAGGAAACAAGCGCCAAAACTACCTTTATATCTCGATGAACGATTGATCCCCCTGGGTAATAGTGAAGAAACCATAGACCACGTGCACTATTTACTGCAATCCTCACACGCTGCTCCCAAGAGAGCACGTTTTCATCATCCTTAGCTAGAACAAAGGCAATCACAATTCAAGTCAAATCTTTATTTTGAGAAAGTAGTGTAAGCTACATGCTAAAATTAACTATCTACTCAATTTAGTTTGCAATAGCATATATGACATATGTATAGCAGTAAAAGCTTAATTAGAATCAACAGAATTCCAAATCCTACATGTTGATACCTTGTTATGAAACAAGCATTTCCAAAATTCAATAAAATAGATGCCAAACCTTAAGAATGATTTACAAATTAAAAAGTTATTAATCACGTAGACACCAAATCTCCAAGAGATTAAGAAAAGAGTTGCTAATGATAAGATAAATAAGTTCACAAAATCCACACCATTTATCAAGAATCATAAATGGATCACATATTTCATCAATGATCTTAAAAGAAACACATTAACTTTTAACAGCTATTATAGTAGGTCCACCGCTTTAAGATGTGAATCAATTTCGATAATACAAAGCGATCTGTTTCTTGATAACAATTTCTTGGCATCACACCTTATTCCCACTTCCCTATGGAGATTACAATAAAATCCTCGTAGTTGTTTAATTGTTGTAGTGACTTCTTGATATAAATATTTTTTGCTCATTTCACATTATTGTAGTATTTAGATCAATTTATGAGTGCGACGGATTGCAATTGCATAAAGAGAGACCCAAAAGTTTGTGTATTTATACCTTATTATCAACATTTATGCTTCATCTAGAGGAGTACTTCATGTGACACAAGGCTTTAACCTCGAAGACTCTTTTTTTCCATTGGGTTTTTTCCCTCAACCATATGCGTGTGAAAGGACACTTTAGTTAGGATTTTGTGTAAAGGGTAAAAGCCTTCTTTCATTGTTACAGATGTATATTATTTTAATATAGTTTCATTATCTACAAGTACTCTCTTCTCTGTGAGTCACCCTTGCTTTCTTCTACACACATACCAACTCTATCTTCCTTCTTAATCTTTGAGCTTATCCTCCGTAAATAGTTTAAGATCAGCTTCATTTGTGTGTGCTTTCTCTCACTCTACTCCGCAGGTACTTTGAGTGTGTGAGAGGTTGGAGATCTTTCCTGATTTCCATCACTGGTATTGGAGCACGTTTGAAATTACTTATTGGTATGCTTTTGAATTTGCTCTTCTTGCTATTTTTTATTTACAACACTTTTGTGTTTTAGGGTTTTGTCCAACATTGTGTTTGTCTCTTTTTAAATCTCATTTCTCAAAACAGTCCCTCACCTAACTCTCAATATTTGATGTTGTCTTTGACACTCTTTCCAAAGAAGATAAATTGGATGGCACCAATTATTCCTCATGGAGCTTCATGGTGCATAACTTATTGATTTTTAGGGACTTGTGGGGTTTTGTCACTAGAGATGAGCTCATACATGATGGGAATGTTGCACCTACTACACCTTTAAGAGATCCTCTCGCACCTCAACACCAGACACCTCATCAAAAGAGATGGGATTTTAGAGATGCTCTTGCTCTTTTAGAAATCTCTCTTACTTGTAAGAGGTCAATCATTACACATATCAAATCTTGCAACCACGCTAAACAAGTATGGGATACATTTGAAGCATTTTTTGCACCTAAAAATGAAACAAGAATTACTTATCTCAAAATGAAGTTGGAGCAAAAGATGGATGAAGGTAGCTCAATGAATGATCATTTGACAAGGGTTCAAGATTTGCGTGAATAGCTTGCAGATATTGATGAGATCCTCTCTGACAAAGAAGTTATCTCTATTACTCTCAACACCATACCCCCATCTTATCTTCATTTTCAAACAAGCCTGGTTATCTTTGAGATCAAGCAATGAATCTCTCAAATTAACTAAAATTATTGCTTTACTTTTACAAGAAGAACAAGCTAGAGAATGTGCAAGAAACTTTAGCAATGATCAACTCTATTCTGGAAAGGACAAGCACAAAGGCAAAATTTAAAAAAAAATCATACTTCAAAGTCTTCTTCCTCTTCTTCTTCTCAAGATTCAAATTCCAAAAGAAATCAGGACTCTCCACATTTAATAGCTATTGCAAGGCCAATGATCATGTCATTGAAAATTTCCCTAAGCTTAAAGCCAAAGAAGCTAAAGGCAAGAAGAAGGAGCCTAACAAATCATCCAGCAATGTTGTTGCAGATTCAAAAGCAGATTATTTAGCTACTTTTATATAGCATATTCCATAGGATTGCTATTTAATGGTTTTTTGTAGTGTTGATCCAAGTGAGGAGGGTTCTTGTTTAGCCTCTATATCTCAGCATGTATGGTTATGTATTCTGGTACTTCCAAGCACATTACATGCATCAAGTCCTTAGTTAAGGACATGAAGCTTGTTGATGAAAGGTCAGACAAGTTCTTGTGCCAACAATGCTATTCTACTTGTTAAAGGTGTTGGATCAATCACTTTAACTATAGTCAATGGTAATCCTCTACACCTGTATAATTTCTTGTATGTTCTTAGAATAAAAAAAGAACCTACTTTTTGTCCCTACTCTAGCAAGGGGGGGACTATCATGTATTGTTTGAGGATGAAAAATGTGTTGTCTGTGATAGAGGAAATGGTTTTTCCATTGTCTTGATTGGTTTTCTTATAGTTAAGAAACTATATCAAGTTGATAATCAAGATTATACCAATGTTGCATGTGCTGCTTCTACATCCAATTGTACAACTTTTATGTTGTAGACAAAGTTATGGAATACATGTTTTGTAGACACTTCAATTGGTGGTTTAATGCAGTTGCAGAGACAAAGGAAATGTTAGAGGGATTTCCTCTATTAACAGTGCCTCCCAAATATGTCTATGAAGGATGAATTCTTGGCAAGATGACTAGGAAGCCATTTCCCAAAAAAGCTGCTTTAAGAGCTCACTACAAGCTTCAACTCATCCACAATGATTCATGTGGACCCATGCACACCACTTCTCGTTGGGGTAGATTATAATGAGTCCTCTTTATTGATGACTATTCAAAGTATGGTTGGGTCTACACTATGAAGAAAAAGACATAATATTTCAAATATTTTCACCATTTCAAAACCTTAGTAGAAAATGAGTCCAGTGCTAGAATTCAAACTCTTTGCACTCACAATGGTGGAGAGTATTTGTCAAATGAATTTAAGGAATTCTTGACTGATTCAAGCATTAAGCATCAACTGACAACACCTTATATCCCACATCAAAATTGTGCTACTAAGCATCATAGCAGAACCACTGTGTAAATGGTGCAGTGCATGACATATCATCAACAACTTCCACATAAAATTTAGATGGAAGCATCATTTGTGCTACTTACATCTTTAATTGATGTCTAATAATTTCTTTTCTTCCAAAGAAGAAGACACCTTATTAATATAAGCATGCTCGAAAACCTTGGGTGGATCACATGTGTCTATTTGGTTGTTTGCATATGCTCATGTGCCTTCTCAACATAGTTCTAAGATTGATTCTAAGGATTTCAAATGAATTTTCATTGGATATAATTTTGATAGCAAAAGTTACAAGACACTTAATCCTGCTACCAAC
>JAODKW010346142.1:0-10135 GCA_027576515.1 Dryopteris marginalis
TGTAATTGAGTTTTAGTTCATTCTTGTCTTCTATCTCATGCACATTCTTGTTCTAACTTCACCAATGATGCTAAGTAAGAGTGAGTTTTGAGTGGTGAAGTGAGGGTATGCATTTTTAAGTCTTATTGTTATGTGAGGGAGATGACTGCAACAGAGGTTGGCGACTATCGTAGCACTCGCTAGAAGAATTTATTTTGATTTCTTGCTTAAGGTTTAGCAGTAATAGGCCCGACCCAGTCAGCAATGCCACCTTCTGCATGCGTTAACACCCATAACAACTACGCATCTTCTCAAGGCCCCAATTTGCATGCGCTAACACTCATAACAATTGTGCCATGCACAAATCATCTCTCTTTCTTTAGCACAATCACAAGCCAAACATAGATTTTGGTGTTCAAGAAAAAAAAACACATACATGGCCTCCGATTGAATCCATATAATTCTAGCCATGCTCAAGATCAAATTCCAATATGCTCTTGCAAAATTCTTGTTGCATATTAAACAGACTTTTGGGGATCTACATCTTGTGCATCTCTCTTGGTTCTCTCTTCCTCTTGTCAATTTCCAACATGGTATCAGAGCTATGGGATGTCACACCCTCTCCTTGCTTTGCAACGGCGCTTGCGTCTACATAGGCTTTTGGTGATATTCATCTTGTTGTGTTTGTTTTCAATTGGTGCATATGCTTTGTGCTAATCAATTGGTGCATATGCTTTGTGCTAATCAATTTGGTTATACAAGATTTGTTTTGTGCTATTCAATTTGCTTCATGCATGTTGCATGTGTTGGTTGCACCTGTTGATTGTTTGCAAAGAAATATTGTATGTGTTGGTTGTATGTTTTTGTTGGTTGTTTGCAAGGCAAGACAGTCTTAAAGTGCAGTACTTGTGTTGAAAACATATCCATGGCAAGAAATCATGTGTGTGGTATAATATAAAAGGTCTCCATGGACAAAAAGCATGGAATTGTTGAAGGCGTATGAACAACTGCGTTAAAGGTGTATCCATGGCAAGAAAGAAGGATAAAAGAGACACTCAAGTTGAAGGCATCTGCATGGCAAGAAAGAACAATAAAAGACACTTGAGTTGAAGGCATAGGCATGATAAGAAAGCATGTGTGTATCATACTCTATAAGGTTTCAATCACAAGGTGGGAAAGCCAGCATGGTATAAACCATGTGTGTGTGCTATGGCGCATGTATGGTTCTATGGCGCAGGTATGGTATAAGCCATGATGGCTTAGAGAGAAGGACATTAGCATTTTTTGCAAAAGAATATCCATCAACTCCTTAAACTTTATGGAATTTGAATTGCCCTTCATCAAAAGTCTAAGAGTTGAAGCAAAACTTGAAAAGGAATCTGGGTAGCCATTTGAGACTGTCTAGACAACTTTAATAAAAATTTGGTAAGCCATCTAAGACGTTTTGCAAGCTGTGAGGAATGATTTCTTCAACTGCATCTAGTTTCTCCTTACGAAATTTAATATAAACCAAAAAGTTGGCCGTAGAATCTGCTTTGTTCATATGCCCAGACTCAAACTGCGTACATAAATATATTGCATTCACCAGATTGCAACCTTGATACCCTCTAGCAAGTGTATCGCATGCATTATTATCAATTCAACATGAGCAGTACCACATTTCACAAAGCATGCAAGCAAAGCATGTGCCTATGCAATTCTAGCATCCCACCTTCTCTATTCGTGTGTGGCTCAATGGAGCTTCCTTGGAAATAGAGGCCCCTGCGACATCCTACACTATACTTGTAGAAGTTGGAGACTTCTCACAAGATGCATGACACACCTCAACCCCAATCAATACATTCCACAATCCTTTTGCTGCCTATACGTAATGCTCAAGGGGTTCAATATGTATAAAACCCCTACACACGCGTGTTCAACAAAATGGATTTTAGGTACCCCTTATGTATATTTTTGTAAATCCATAAATAAATAAAACCCCTTCCGTTGAATGCATGTTCTATCTTACATATACTCTAGTGGACCCCTCGAGACGTGATGCATCATATATGACCATAATGTTTAATTATTTTCATCCAACTTATACTCAGCAATACAAAATGTTGAACTGATCAGACGGAGAGAGAGGAAGACAGAGACGCGAACACCAAGACTAGAACCCCAAAGTGTGTCAAGTCATCACACGAGATGAGAATATATAGAGGGGATTGGGGTGCTATATATAGAGACGCTATATGTTGAGCAAGACGCTATATATAGCTCAACACCCCCACTCAAATGAGGGTCCCTAATTGTGGATGAAAAAACCCTTGGGGGCTCAAGGGAAAAACCCACAGCTCCATATACACACATCGTTATATTAAAATATTTCAAAAGTACATTTATAATGTTCAAAGGAGCTACATCACTCCATATTACATACAATGGTGGCCACAAAAGCTCACATGAAAGATATGAAAATCCTAAAAGAATGTGTGTCATCAGCCTGAGTTATCTTCAACTGATTTGTGATGACAAGAAGAATTTGTATCATCGGTTTGAGTTATCTTCAACTTTTCTGAGAGTCATCAATCGAATACGACATCTGTTTGGTATGACCTAGAAGCATCATAAACTCAAAACAAAGAAATTTTGTGAAGTGTTATTAAAAAATTATGAAATGTGATATACAATCACAATGTCATAAGAGACGGTTTGCGACGCCGCTCTCAAGACAACATATATACGAACATGTGTGCACACATAAACACAAGCCGGCATACACATAACAAGATACTTGACACAATCAATATACTTTTGGCTCAAAGGTACTTGGCACTAGCGGCTTAGAGGTACATGGCACAATTGATATACTTACGCACAATTGATATACTTTTGGCTCAGAGATACTTGGCACCAGCGGCTCAGAGATACATGCCACAATCGATATACTTTTGCATAATTGATATACTTTTAGCTCAAAGGTACTTGGCACCACCGGCTCAGAGGTACATGGCACAATCGATATACTTACGCACAATTGATATACTTTTGGCTCAGAGGTACTTGGCACCAACGGCTCAGAGGTATATGGCACAATCGATATACTTACGCACAATTGATATACTTTTGGCTCAGAGGTACTTGGCACCAGCGGCTCAGAGGTGCTTGGCACAATCCATAAACAATAACCTGCATAACCATGAAACATCAACCAAAATGTCATAACTTATAAGTTCATAAGGCCAGCAAGTATCATACACCTGCGGACACTCATCAATGCCAATATAAACCTGAAACCAAGAATAACCTGCATGACCATGAAACATCAACCGAAATGTCATAACTTATAAGTTCATAAGGCCAGCGAGTATCATACACTTGCGGACACTCAAAAAGGTGATTTGAACCAACTGGAAAATGTGTAGCCTGTAAAACAATGTTATGCATGTGTCAAAAGTATACCACATCACCTGAGGAACAAAATACGTGGGAACAATGCCAAAAGAAATTTTTTGCACATAAGATTGAAACGTCAACATGCCCACACTTTACACACATGCATCCGTGCCTTGCTCGCATACACACATGCTATACTTGCTTTGCTAAAAATAAAAGTTAGCTTGGTGGGAAAACACTCTACACAATGCCCAAAATAAAACTTGGCTAGGGCACGCCTCTCTTACCCAGCATGCCCGCACGTTACACACATGCATTTGTATGTTGCTTGCATTCATTTTCACATAATCATCCACTCCATTTACTTTATAACATCATGTAATAATATTATATATCACATGCTCATAGTTCTTTTCATACTATGACCATAAAACCTGTCGTATAAACTTTGTCATCTCAATATCCCATACTCATAAAACACAAACTTAAAAGCTTGCATGCACAAAAAACGTTAAAAATTTTGCTAATTTTGGAGCATGCACAAAAAACTTTGCGCTAAAAAAATAAGGCCGCCTCAAAAATAGGAACAAGAACGCTTTTCTCGGCACCGCTTTTCTCCTGCTCATGCCAAGCCACTCAAGCCTGCCATCTTTCTTCTTGCTCATGGCAAGCACTAGCTGCTCAGCTTGCTTATTGCTCATGCCAAGCACAATGTTGCGCCTCATACACACACACATGCTTTTGCTTGCTCATCCCGTTGCACACATACCACCTGCATGTTGGCGCTAGTTTTGGTTTTCTTGGCACTTTGCAATTGGCTTGAAGTGCACCATGCTGGCACTGGTTTTCTTGGCACTTGGCACTTGGCAATTGGCTTGACGTGCACCATGCATACCACAAGAGCTGCAGCCCATAGTCCATGCCAACACTCAAAGCACGCCTCCTTCTCTTTGCTAGCCTTACCGCATGTGTATAGGCGCTCTTTGCACACCTCCTTCTATTTGATAGGCGGCATACAATTATCTTGCGCCTCACACAATATACCGTGCCTCACACAATCCCTTCTCTTTGCTAGGCTGCACACACCAGCGCTTTCATACCAGCACTTGCATAAGCTTGTGCTTTCATACCAGTGTTCATCTTGCCTTGCTTGTGGGTGGGACCCCACACACAAACATACACACACAAAGTGTGATTTCTCTTGCACACAAGCACATAGAGCAGCGCACTTACACACACACAAAGTCTGATTCCGCCTGCACACACGCACATAGAGCGGCGCACTTACAGTGGCCAAAAGCAAGTCACAAACACACATACTCATCTCCTTGCTGATACGGCCCCACATACTGCAGACATCATACATGGCAATCATAGCAAACAAGCAAAGCTATCAGGCTCTTCACAGCTTGTGCCTTGCTTACATGCTTACATGAAAACCAGCAGCCCACTCTTCATGGCCGCGCACACACACATAGCTTTATAAAATCAACAAGCTTGTAAAGAAAAAGATTGCATACCATGTTGGCGCATACCAAAGCTTGTAAAGAAGAAGATTGCATACCATGTTGGCGCATACCATGTTGCTCTGATACCATGAGAGGGGACCGGGGTGCTATATATAGAGATGCTATATATAGCTCAACAATGGGGGTAACATTTTTTTCATAAGAGTGTAGCGCAATAGAAAATTTTAAGAATAAGGGAGACAAAAACAAGAGAACCAAGTAAGGAAGATGTTAGCAGATGATTTTATCGGTGTGGAAGAGAGAAAATACTTGACCATATTGAATAAGTATCCAAATATGTTTATCACAGACTATTCACAAATTATAGGGGTCATGGCCCTTAAGCATCTAAGCCTGTAGCGCAGAAGTTGAGAAGAATGGGAGTCGTGTAGAGGAATGTACTATTGGTTGAAATTAACAAGCTTTTAAAAGCAAGTTTCATTTATCTAGTAGAGAATTCAGAACGGGTCTCCCCAATTGTGGTGACAACCAAGAAGAATGGTAAGTAGAGACTTTGTGTAAATTAAAATTTGTTAAATGTAGCCACAAAGAGGGATCATTTTCCCCTCCCATTTTAGGATGAGATTATCAACGAGGTAGTTTGGCATGGGAAGTATAAGGTCTGTGATGGGTATTTGGGATACTTTCAAATACAAATTGTGGAACAAGATCAAAAGAATACTATGTTTATCACACCATGGGGATGCTTTGCATATAGGGTTATGCCATTTGGGCTTACCAATGCACCGGCAACATTTACTCAATTCACAACAATGGTCTTCTAGACTTTCTTTGGATCATCCATATGAGTCTTCCTGGATGAATTTTGTATTTATAGCAGGAGGGAGGTGCATTGCTTAGAATTTGAGAAGGGCCTTCACCGGTTGCATTCACTTGGTGGACAACTCAACCCATAGAAATGCCACATAGCAAAAAGGAAGGTAACTCTAATAGGGCATGTAATTTCATTATATGGCATTGAAGTGGATCCAACAAAAGATGCTGGTGATCTGGTGGCTTGCCACCTCCTATCTCAGCTCGACAATTCGTAACTTTTCTTTAAAAGGTGACATACCTAGCACATTTCATTCATATTTTATCACAAATAGCATCTGCACTTCAAAAGCTTGCACATTCAAATTTTTTTGTGTGGACAATAGAGCACAAAAATGACTTTGAAGAAGTTAAGAGACTCCTTGGCACACTACCAATGACTAAGCCTACATAGTGGGATCAAACTTTTTATGTTTGTCCTAGTGTAGGGTTTGAAGCGCTTGGGGCCCTGTTACTTCAAAAAGACTCAGGCACTTCATTCATGAGGCCAGTCTACTTTTCTAGTAAAACCATGGGTAAGACTGAGAAGGGATACACTGAGCAAATGATGTTTGCTCTCATACTTGTTGTAAGAAAGTTCAAACCTTACCTCTTGACAAGACCTTCTGTTGTTCTCATTGTAGACCAATGCTTTCCATTTGTTATGCAACACATGCATCTCTCCACTAGGATTTCTAAATGGGTGTTAGAGATACAAGAATTTGATTATAGTTTTACCATAGAGGAGAGTACAAGGGCAAGCTTAGCGGATGTATTGACTTATAGGCATTGGGAAAAGAGAATCACTATGGGGGAAAAGCACAAAGGAATATAAGAGGAACCATCACCACAATTAGAGCATGCTTTCACATTTTTTTGGATGGTGCCTATAAGAAAAAGACAGGTATAGCAAAAGGAGGAATTCTTCTTCAGAGTCTTGATGGTGAGAATGCCTTCAAAGAAGGGAGAATTTTGCAAAACATGAACTCTAACAATGAAGCCAAGTATGCAGCCTTAAAGATGGGACTCGAATCATGCCTAGTGTTAAGGGCATACCTTTAGGAGTTCCTATTTATTTTTAGGATTTTGCTTTCATGATGTCAAAATCGGATTTCAAAATGACTTTTTGGATCTGTTTTGCGATGTAGAAAGTTCACATGAAGTAGGAAGTTGTTCATGGGGAAAAGAAGGTTTTCTTGTGTGCCAAAAGGGCGGATTTCAGATTCAGGCGGATCACTCTCTATTTCTGAAATGGAAGAAATGTGTCATTTGGCTTATATTCGTGTCTCTCTAATGCGCAATTATTCAGTTCTGTCTGTGTTTGTGTATGAGGGTGTTGTGTATATCATTATTGGAGAGCCTTGAGTCTGGTATCAAGAGTGTTTTCTGTGAATTAGGTAAAATGATGAAGTTGTCATCTGTTTTGTCATCTGGGTTGTCAGTTTCTGTGTCAATTATGGCAGTTTAGGCAGTTTTTGAGCACAATAAACACTGGCAATCACGGTGTTTGTGACGAGTGTCATGGGCGAATTTGCTTTCTTCTGTTAGAAGGATGAGTGCCAAGAAGATTCTAAAAAGCAATTATGGTGGCCGTTTGTACCATGGCGGTTACGATTCTTGGAAATCAGAGGTTGATGGGAAGTAAGTCCTGGAGGAATTACAGTTGCCTATTCATTCATACTTCACAAGATTGGAAGAAAGGCAACAATATTTGCAGCATCAAGAGGAAAATGATCAGAATCCAAGGCAAAATATGTTTGGTAGAAGGTGACATCTGATTTGAAGAAGGCAGAATCTGATTTGCAAAAGGAGAAATCTGATTTGCAGAGATGAAATCTGATTTGCAACAACCACATGGTAACTTTTTATAGCAAGATTTTCAAGAAGAATCATAACATCATCAACTTAAAATATTTTGATCAATTTAAGCAACCGGTTAAATGAACTTTTCGGATCCCGGTATTGCATCCGTGGCTCTCTGTTTAGAAAATTTAATGGGTCTCGGATTGGTGTGGTGCATCTTTCTTGAGGGCTGAATATGATTGTTGTATTTTAATGAGGTGATCATAATGGGGGGTAAAAAGAAGAAGAAGAAGAAGTGTAAGGTTTGCATGAGTCAAAAACATGAAGAGGATGATTGTCCATGTGTAGTTGAGGAGTGCTCAAATAAAGATGCATGTAGGAAATGGTGTATGGTTGACCTATGCACAAAGTTTTGTAAAATCATTTGTAAAGTGCATAAAGCATCATCTTGGGAGGACATGGAGACTGCATTTGAGAGGTTGGCGGATTTTTAGGATGACTTAGAGAATGCATATGAATGGTTGGCTGATCATAAAGGGGATAGGAGAAAGTCATGTTCCAGTAGGAAGAGCATTGGGAAGTTACAAAAAGCATGTGAGAAGTTGAGGGATGCATCTGAGGATGAGTTCAATTGGGAGTCAAGTGATGATGATGACATTTGGGTTGGCATGGAGATTGACATCCATCAAGTGGGGATACCAAAGATGGAGGAAAAGGAGGTGCAAAAGGAGGTTGGCCAAGAGAGCCTAGAAAAGCCTCTAGATACCCCTAACCTACCACAACAGTATGCTCATGAAGTGGAAGAGGAAGATCCATTGTTCAACATTAGGTTACATATGTCACTTGCATCTGAGGAATGTTGTGAGGAGAAGCATATCATGCATAGCAATGATGTTGTTCATGTCATTCAAAGTGCATTTGAAGAGGCGGAAACAAAGAGGTATGAAGAAGAGGATGTGATTGCATTGTTTCTCGATTCCATGGATGATGTGTGTGGAATTACAGATAAAGAATCAGATCACGAGGAATTCCCTGAAGTCAGGTTTGCTGAAGAGGAATTTTTGGCAAATATGTCAGCTCAAGATGACTTTCCACTAGAAAGATCCGCACAGGAGGATTTGCAGCTAAAAGATGTTGCAGAATTGACATATGAGTCCCATAAACAAATTTGGAAATCAAAAAACCAGCAGGAGAAATTTCCAGCAAGCAAATGCATTCAAGAGAAGTATGGAGAGGAGTTTAGAGATGCTGATTGTGATTGTTTACAGATTCAGGGCAAAAGTCAGCAAATCATTGTGTCTGACAATTTGGATGATCAAGAGGATCAGAATTTTCATTCTGAATGCTTTGAAGGACATATTTTGATGTCACAGGTTGATATTCAACAAGGAGATGTTTTAGTTGCAGAGAATTTGAACAAGCGGATTGATTTTTGTTCCGATTTGAATTGGGCTGAATCAAACAAAGGTCTTATGGATCATATTGAGCAGGAGGATTGTCAAGAGAAAGTCATTGAAGAGTATACAGCAGGTTTGACAGGATCAGCACATATGATGTTTGAAATGCAGGACGATGACATTTCTACTTTAAGTTTGATGGATGTGCATTCTGAAATTGATGTGGGACAAGTTGTTGTCAATCCAAACATACTTTTGCTGGAAGATGTGTGTTTCAAAGCTGATGATGTAGTACAAGTGAGTTCTTACAGAATGGATTGTCAGATGCAGAGGTCAGATTGTCAGATGTGGACGGCAGATTGTCAAAATTCAGATTTTCATGTGTTGCAAGGTTGTTTTGATAGAATTCATCTTGGAGGATGTGATTACTTCTACATATGGTTCTGTTTGTTCACTAAATCAGTGTTGATTGAAGGCTTTCTGTGGGTTAAGCAATACCTAAGGAAAATGGAGCTGATTTGGATGCTTAACATATGGCATATCTTTGGTGCCAAAGAGGAAAAATTTCCGTTTGAGTTTGGATTTTCCTTATCTAATTCAAATTGGCAGGAGAATCAAAGAATGCAAAATTTCAATGTATATGGTGATCAGATTTTACTGTTTGAAAGGCTGTTTGAGAATCAAATTTGGAAGGATTGGAGAAGGAAAATTTTGACAGGTTTAGATTTGCTGCACAAAGGCAAAAAACAGGTAGAGGATGTTCAAGAGAACATAGGCCTAATGTCAAAATTTGTTAAACAAGCAAAACGGATCTTGGAGGATTTTTTGATAGGCAAGGAGGATTTTTGCCAGATTTTGCAAAGGTCAGAATTGTGGAGAAATGATGTTCCAGACTTAAAAGGCAGGCAAAGGATTGTTGATCATATTTCAGATGATGTAAAAGTACTCAAATGGATCCAGGAGGATTATTGCAAGCTTGAAAGAAGTCAAAATCAGTTGCAAACCATGTAACAAAAAAATTGCCATAGATATCTTGAATTACATCAATGTCATGAATGGATTCATATTAAAGATACATAAATTTCATAAATTGGCATCTATTTTATCATCCTCTTCAAGGTTTGTAGCCCTAAAAACATCTATTTCAAGGTGCATTTTAGCATCATCATCATTAAATTCCACCTGCACATGGTCAATGTCATCTTCATTAGGCTTCTCCTCATGCTCCTTTGCATGGCCAGTATCATCTTCAGTTTC
>JAODKW010347251.1:0-10135 GCA_027576515.1 Dryopteris marginalis
TAAATGTGTAACATTCACTTTTGTCCTGTAAATTGGGGCATCTTGCACAAGAAGTTTTAGACAAATTCCCACTTTGCAGATTATGACAACATCATGAGCTTCTGCAGACAAGAGGCTCCGCAAAAACACTGCAAGATTATAATTCTGAAGTTTTACGTGCAGTGGGTGGCCCCCCCTTCCGGGGCGAGCAGACCTCCTCCCCCCACCGCACGTAGCTAGGTATGCTACGCCTTGCCTGCAAAAGCTCATGATGTTCAACACTACAGGGCAGCATAAGGGAAAGGGGGCCTCTTTCCCACAAGCGAAAATGCCAAAAACTTCTTATCAATTGAAAGCATTGAGTAGTCATCGACCAGGTGCAAACGTACTCTTCATGAGATCGCTGAACAGGGATTAAGTACATAAAGTCTGTGGGTCAATAATTTTGAAAAATGTACTCTTCATGAGATAGCTTCGGAGCTAGTGGAGTGAAATTAGCCTACTCTAGTATCTTTAGTTTCTCTTAGTACTCTACAAAAATTGGTTACACTAGAGAACTATCATCCATCTTTTCTTTGGATCAAGGAGTATCTCTAGAAGTCTTTAGGCAAGGTAGATAATTTTCTTTCTTTGAAAAGTATTGATGCAGATTCCTAGTTGATTGGTCACGGTCATGTCTCTTGGCTTTGCCAAGCTTTCAGTAGAGTTGTTATTACAATGAGCAAAACCCCACTTGTACTCCTCACTTGGGGGGCGTTATTACTCTTCTTGATGAGGCAAAGGATACCTTCACTTTGACATGCTCTAGGTTATCAGAGCACGGGCTAGTGACACGTCTCCACGTATGGACACGAATCATACACGCTCTACGTAGCCATGTCAAGGAGGCCCGATCCATGTCAGCTAGAGCTAGAGGCCACTCCATGAGGATTTGGGACTGGGGGATTTTCTTCAGTGTGGAATGCATGATCAGAGGGCTGTATCCAGCATCATGGTAACTTTTCGTGGATATTGATCATGGTGTGTTTCCCTTGATGTCTTTTTCTGCTGCAAACCACACTGCATAGAAAACAATTGTTCCATCTTTTGAGATCTCATGATCTTCTATTCTAGGACATTATTTTTTCATTTTCTCAGAAGTGGTGCCAATACCATTCTGGAAGATATTAAACAAAGATTAGTGTTGATTGACAACAGGCAATTCTCATTTATGGAAGGTCACCTTGAAGTGTGTGATTCTTTTTTAACCCTGATGTGCAAAACACATATATATAGAACAGTATATTTGCATCCCAATACATTACCATGTCCCATCATGTAGTTGCCTTGGTAACAGAGATTTCTATAGGACACCCATCACCTTAAGGTTTTGGTGTTTGGATGGCTAGACCAATTTGTGGGAATGTCTAGTTAAGCCCGCTCGGATGTGAACAAACTGACCTCCCCCATCTAGTTTCCAACAGTTATCCATGTGAGCAACCATACATAATAGGAGATATCAAGACCTAACTTATATATCTACGCATGTAAGTAATGTTGCTAATCTTGATTTTGTTTTCTTGTCCACGATTACTACTTCGTACATGTATATATTGGGGATCTACATTGTCATGGTTGTCAGTCAAAATATAATCCACATGTGCCATTCAATCATTGCCAAGTGAACTCACAAGTCATGGTTGTCAGTATTAAAAGGAAAATTACTTTCTCCTACTACAACATCGAGCTCTGTTTTCCCTAGACCAATGGATCTACATTGTCGCATGATTGAAGATGCAAGAAATGGTCCTTCCATTGAAAAAGAAAACATACACAATATTCGTTAAATTAGTTTGGAGCATGCTGCTTGCCGCTCACCTTTTCTCTTTCCGAAAGGTTCAAAGTATCACAACCAAGCCCCCGACAGAGAACCTTTCATATAGCGTAGATCAAGCTCATCCACTTCCATATACAAATTTTTGCCCTGCATTTGGAAAAGGTGTGAGTTTCATGTCTAAGAAATAAACATAGCTATATTCACTTTACATGTCTCCTGAAAAAAATAGTTAAATTATACATGTGAAGAATACATGGGTTTGAAATAAAGGCCCTACAGATTTGAGTTCTGTGCAAACTTCTCAATCCCTTGTTGCAACCATGTGCATGTGCAAAGCAGGAGAAATCTCATAATTAAAATGTGATTGCCAGATTTCCCTCTTTCAAGAAGCGTATGTATATACATAGAGGCATGCATATGTATGCACATTTATGGTCCATTACCTGATGACTCGAAAAGAGGATAGAATGTAGGTATCATATAGACACTTGAGCAGTAAGGCTTTGAACTATTCTTGCATGGTTGTGTGCCTACTCTCATGATACAATTTACAAACAATGCATGCAACATGAATCATAATGCATGAAGCCTTTGGCCACTAGCAAGTCACATGATTTATGAAGTTTCTACTTTGTAATTTCAAAAAAAGATATTATATTTAGACACATCATGCAGCTACTTAAGTGAAACGGAAAAACACTTTAGGCATATCATGATTCCAAGAGTCCGAAATGCGTTTCACTAGTGACCGTTATTGGGTTGGGTACAATTTCATGAAGTACTAGCAAAGTGGATTTCTCGTATCGATCCTCCGTAGCATTCTGGGCCTGAAAGGGTGACAGAATGAACAGAGAAGAGGAGGAGACCATATTAGAGCTTCGAGATGGACCCCATAGGGGAGGTTGGATCGGACTTTTCGGGGTCTTGTCTCACACGGAGGATCCCGTCAGTACTAGAGGAGATGGACAAACAGCCTCTCATTTGGAATCCCTTGATATGGGATTCCAATGGGCATATACTAGGAGAGTGGAGTCATGTTCTGTGGTCTAGCTCGAACTCAGGGCTGGTTAGGTCTACTGTTCCGTGGAGATGTATGAGCGATCAGTCTGGTGAGATCATTGCAAAGAGTAAGAATTTCCTTGAGTGTCCGAGTCAGAAGAGCGAAGTTTCTGGAGGCTTTGCCTAATCATTGGTTCTTTAGATTGGATCAGTGGAGGGAGTTACAAGATGATCAGCCTGTGTTTCTCTTCTGAGCACTTTTGGAAACTAGCAATCCAGAGATCTTGAGCTCTTCTTTGTCTGAGTGGAGCTTTCAGATCTGGAAGAGATGGAGGTTGAGTGGGACCCGAGTGAGTGGACTTGGCCTCAGTTACACGAGCAACAGGATCCTACTCCCTTCTTTTTGTATATGGTGAAGCTTGGTAGGAGTTCTCTGCTTCACATGAGGATGCATACGCACTCAAGGAGCTTTCACTCATAGAGAGAGCATTTCCTCAAACCTTAGCTTTGAAACCTATGTATGTACGTATGTAAAGTGGGGACATGTACATATACATATACATATGCATACACATACACACACAAATATACATATCGACGTTTCGGTCGGACGTTCCGCTAAGTCCTTGGTCAAGGGTGCAACACCCTGTTTTGAGGGTGAAATGTTTCGAGGCTGAAACGTTTCGCGGTTACGCTATTTGTTAATAGACATGGGAGCACCCATAAGATTTAAGGGAATCACCACAAACGTTTGATTCTGAAAGGTGTTTTTAAAATATTACTTCAGAATCCCAAACGTGGTCCTAGCCACTCTTCAAGTCAATTTTGTTGTTCTGCAGCAGCCCCTGCCTTGCAATCTCGTCATGGATTTGTTTCCCCTTGTCAGCTGCTCAGATCGTGGCACATGCTTTCAAGATGCACGTGCAGGTCACTGCATTTGGAAGGATTCTCACACTGCATCTCTTCAAAGCAGTCCAGTGCTTGCTTGGCATGACCTTCTTGTGCATATCCTGCAATCAATGCAGTCCAAGAGACAACATTCCGAGAAGGCAGCCCATCTTCATCATCATACTCATGAAGCTATTTTTTTTTAATACAACTCAGAAATTTCATTTACTGTCTGTCTCCAATGAGATCCATGTCAGATGGGGTATGATAAAACAATTAATGGCATTCGTGCAACAGTCTCAACACCCTTAGAGTCAAACAGTGCACTCATGCATGGAACTGATTACACAGATGCCCCATTTAGGCACCTTGTAGGCTATCTAATGTCGGCTAGTCTTTGCACACGTCCTAACATAAGCACACCCACTAACACTCTCAGTTTATGCCTTGAAAAACCCACCAAGACACACTAGACAGCAGGAAAACGGGTTCTCAGATAAACTCTTGGCATAGTTTTTGAGGGCGCAACCATACAGCTAACAAGCTATGTAGATGCAGATTGGCCGGGCGACATCGACAATAGGCGTTCCACAAGTGGCTTAGTCATCATGCTGAACTCCACTGCTATCATGTGGCGGAGTAAGCGGCAAGTCATGGTCACTCTATCAACAGCGGCCCCTTAAGAAATCCTCTAGTTATAGCAGTTTCTCTTCGAAACCTGTATAAGCAACAGTTGCAAACCTTTCAGTTTATCCAGTGACAACCAAGGAGCAGTACAAATTGCATCAAACACTGGCTCAAGCAAGCGCATGAAGCACATAGATATAAAGTATCACTTTGTCAAGAAACGGGTAGACACAAAGGATATAACTCTGCACTATTGTTGTACGTAGGATGACCTAGCAGACATAATGACTAAAACTTTGCCCAGAGACCGATTTGAAGATCTACGTATTCGGATTGGGGTTCGAGCAACCACCAGAGAAGCAGAGCAATGAGATGCTTTCCAATGCTCCAACTACCCCAGTCAATCCACAAAGGCTCCCGTGCAACTTTATGCTTAAAGTCAGGTACCTTGGGCTTGGCTTGCTTTTGCGGTTGTCCCACTCTTTGAGGGATCCCTAAAATACTCCCTCAATAGCGAGTCTTTGCCAGAAGAGGTAGAGATCTTGTGCTTCTTCCGGTCCTCCTCCTCCCTCTCTGCTTCTTTTGCGTACATAAAACTCGATAGCTGCTGCCAATTCACACCATATTTGGTGCTCATATTCACAAAAAGTGATTGGTCATTTTCTACTAGACCTCGGTGACTGCACACATTAAGCACACAAGCACATTTCACTGCATCTGGAAGGATGCCCTCATGCTGCGTCTCTTAATAGCATTCAAGTGCTTGCTCGGCGTGACCTTCTTGTGGATATCTTGCAATCAATCTCCAAGAGACAACATTCCGAGAAGGCAGCCCACTTGTCATGCCTTTGAGAATGCAGTGCACTTGGCATACATGTCCACTAGAGCACCACTCAACACAATGTTGTTCTGCGGCAACTCCTACCTTGCAATCTCGTCATGGATTTGTTTCCCCTTGTCAGCTGCTCCGATCGTGGCACATGCTTTCAAGATGCATGCATAGGTCACTGCATTTGGAAGGATGTCCTCACATTGAATCTCTTCAAATCAGTCCAGTGCTTGCTTGGCCTGACCTCCTTGTGCATATCGTGCAATCAAAGCAGTCCAAGAGACAATATTAGCCCATCAAGCACTTGTCGCGTCTTTGAGACAGCAGCGCACTTGGCATACATGCGCACTAGAGCACCACCCAGCACACTGTAACCCCTGCCTTGCAATATCATCATGGATTTGTTTCCCCTTGTCAGCTGCTCCGATCATGGTACGTGCTTTCAAGATGCACGCATAGGTCACTACATCTAGAAGGATGTCCTCACGATCAAGTGCTTGATGGGCGTGCCCTTCTTGTGCATATCCTGCAATCACTGCATTCCAAGAAGAGACAACATTCCACGAAGGCAGCCCATGGAGCACTTGTTGTGCCTTTGAGACGGTACCGCACTTGACATACGTCACACGTGTCCACTAGAGCATTGCCCAGCACAATGTCGTTCAACAACAACCTCTGCCTTGCAATCTCGTCATGGATTTGTTTCCCCTTGTCAGCGGCTCCAATCGTAGCACACGCTTTCAAGATTTAGGCATGTTCAGTAACTCGTTTGCCTTTCAAGGCCAGAGAGGGCCCAGCTAGCTATTAATGTAGTCCATGTGACAGCATTGTCGCTGCTCTTATGCATGTCCAGTAACTCGTTTGCCGTTCAAAGCTCACCACATTTCGCGTACATGATCACTAGAGCATGTGAGCACAAGATCATCATGTATGCTGGTGCCTCTAACAAGATCTTTGTTTCGGGTACAAGCCCTAAGTGAGGCCACAAAAGCATCTATTTGATGACATGGGTCTCGTCCACTTCTACTTCTGAGCTCTTGGATAACCCAAGATGGAGCATCCCGGCTATCCATCCACAAAGGCTCCCGTGTAACTTTATGCTTAAAGTCTAGGTACCTTGGGCTTGGCTCCCTAAAATACACCCTCCATAGTAAGTCCTTGCCAGAAGAGATAGAGTTCTCGCGCTGCTTCCGGTCCTCCTCCTCCCTCTCTACTTCTTTTGCGTACATAAAACTCGATAGCTGCTGCCGATTCACACCATATTTGATGCTCATATTCACAAAAAGTGATTGGCCATTTTCTACTAGACCTCGGTGACTGCACACATTAAGCATACAAGCACATGTCACTGCATCTGGAAGGATGCTCTCATGCTGCGTCTCTTAATAGCATTCAAGTGCTTGCTCGGCATGACCTTCTTGTGGATATCTTGCAATCAATGCACTCCAAGAGACAACATTCTGAGAAGACAGCCCATCGAGCACTTGTCGTGCCTTTGAGAATGCAGTGCACTTGGCATACATGTCCACTAGAGCACCACCCAGCACAATGTTGTTCTGCAACAAATCACGTCATGGATTTGTTTCCCTGCTCCGATCATGGCACATGCTTTCAAGATGCACGCATAGGTCACTGTATTTGGAAGGATGTCCTCACATTGCATCTCTTCAAATCAGTCCATTGCTTGCGTGGCGTGACCTTGTGCATATCGTGCAATCCAAGAGACAACATTCCGAGAAGGCAGCCCATCAAGCACTTGTCACGCCTTTGAGACAGCGGCGCACTTGGCATACATGCCCACTAGTGCACCAGCACAATATAAACCCTGCCTTGCAATCTCATCATGGATTTGTTTCCCCTTGTCAGCTGCTCCGATCATGGCACACACTTTCAAGATGCACGCGTAGGTCACTACATCTGGAAGGATGCCCTCACGGTCGAGTGCTTGCTGGGTGTGACCTTCTTGTGCATATCCTGCAATCACTTGGCATACATGTCCACTAGAGCATTCCCCAGCACAATGTCATTCTTCAGCAACCTCTGCCTTTGAGAGAGCACCGCAATTGGCAGCCTTTGAGATAGCAGCGCACTTGGCATACATGTCCACTAGAGCATTGCCCAGCATAATGTCGTTCTGCTGCAACCCCTGCCTTTCAATCTCGTCATCGATTTGTTTCCCCTTGTCAGCTGGCACATGCTTTCAAAATGCACATGTAGGTCACTTCATCTGGAAGGATTCCCTCAGAGGGGCATAGCCAGCTATTGATGCAGTCCATGTGACAGCATTGTTGCTGCTTTTATGCATGTCCAGTAACTCTTTTGCTTTTCGAAGCTCTTTCGGAGAAAAGTGCGCGAGCTCGAGACAGAAAAGTGCGGTGAGAAGATTGGTATTTTTTAATTCCCAGTATTGCGTGGAATAGCTAGAATTTGAGATAAGTCCGAACCTCCCCCTTTGCTATCTGCCCTAAATACTGATGAGAACTCTACAGCTTTGATAGTAAAAGGTGAAGCCTTTTTCCTTTTGGCCATTAGCTGTGAGCACCCTCTATCCATGTGTCCGGCCATTAGCTATGAGCACCCTCTATCCATGGACCATCTACCAAAGAACTTGCCATTCTTATCTACACCGTCAAGCTTGGTGGCATCCAGGATTAGAACTTAAAGAAGCAAGCAAAGGCAAATCACAAAACGAGCTCAAAACCAAGGCATATACCCCTACAGACCTGCTACTTCCGCTCCATTCCAGCAACCTCTGAGTAGCATTTCACCCAACCTTGTCCCTTCTTGCTGCAGAACGTGCCTTGCAATCTCATCATGGATTTGTTTATCAGCTGCTCCGACCGTGGCACATGCTTTCAAGATGCATGTGAAGGTCACTGCATCTAGAAGGATGCCCTCATGCTACATCTCTTCAAAACAGTGCTTGCTCGGTGTGACCTTGTGCATATCTTGCAATCAATGCACTCCAAGAGACAACATCCCGAGAAGGTAGCCCATTGAGCACTTCTCAAGCCTTTGAAACAGCACCACACTTGGAATACATGGTCACTAGAGCATTGCCTAGCACAATGTTGTTCTGCACCGCCTTGCAATCTCGTCATGGATTTGTTTGCCCTTATCAGTAGCTCCAATCATGGCACATGCTTTCAAGATGCATGCGTAGGTCACTGCATCTGAAAGGATTTGATAACGCTATATCTGATCAAAATAATGTAAAGCAGTTGACCTCACCCCTCCTAGGCATAGACTTGGCATACATATCCACTAAAGCATTGCCCAGCACAATGTGGTTCTGCAGCAATCCTTGCATTTAAATCTCATCCTTCCCCTTGTCAACTACTCTGATTGTGGCACATGCTTTCAAGTTGCACGTGAAGGTCACTACATCTGGAAGGATGCCATGACGTTGCATCTCCTTAAAGCAGTCAAGAGCTTGCTCGGTGTGACCTTGTGCATATCTTGTAATCAGTGCACTTCAAGAGACAACACCTTGAGAAGGCAGCCCATCAAGCACTTGTCGCGCATTCAAAACAACACTGCCCTTGGCATACATGGTCACTAGAGCATTGCCCAACACAATGCCATTCTGTAGGAACCCCCGCCTTGCACTCTCGTCTAGCATTACTTTGCCCTTATCAGCAGCTCCAATCGTGGCACATGCTTTCAAGATGCACGCGTAGGTCACTCCATTTGGAAGCATTTTGGCCTCACCCCTCCCGGGCATATCCTACTATTATGCAATCCATGTGAAAACATTGTTGCGGCCAGCCTTGTGTATACCTTGCAATCAGTGCATTCCAAGAGCCGACATTTCGAGAGGGCAGCCCCTCAAGCAACCCTTGAGCATTTATCATGCCTTTGAAACAGTGCCACACTTGGCATACATGTCCACAAGAGCAACGCTCAGGCTTCAGCATAACATCATTCTGCAGCAACCCCTGCCTTATAATCTCATCATGGATTTGTTTCCCCTTAAGCACTTGTAGCGACACATGCTTTCAAGATGCAGGTGTAGGTTACTACATCCGAAAGGATGCCTCAAGCTGCATCTGCTCAAAGCAGTGCTTAGCGTGACCTTCTTATGCATGTCTTGCAATCAGTACATTCCAAGAGACAACATCCTGAGAAGCAATCTTGTCATGGATTTTTTCCCTTTTGTCAGTGGCTCCTCATGTGGCAGATGCTTAGTTGTAGGTTACTCCACTGGGGAAGGATGCCCTCATGCTTCATCTGATCAAAGCAATTAAGAGCTCCTTAGCTTGACCTTCTTGTGCATATCCTACAATCAATGCATTCCAAGACACAAAATTTTGAGAAGGCATCCCCTGAAGCACTTCTCATGCCTTTGAAACAGCACCGCACTTCCAATAAGAGCATTGCCCAACATTGTTATGCAGCAACCCACCCGTGCTGCATAATCTCGTCATGGATTTGGTTGCCCTTGTCCCAATTATGGCACATGCTTTCAAGATGCACACGTAGGTCACTGCAACTAGAAGGATGCGGTCACGCTGCATCTCTTCAAAGCCGTTCAGTGCTTTCTTGGGGTGACCTTCTTGTGCATATCCTGATCAGAGCATTAATCTTGTTATGTATTTGTTTCCCCTTGTCAGCGGCTCCTATCGTGGCACATGCTTTCAAGATGCTGGTGTAGGTTACTTCCCCGGGAAGGATGCCCTCACGCTGCATCTTTTCAAAGTAGTTCAGAGTTTGCTCAGCTTGACCTTCTTCAGCATATCCTGCAATCAGTGCATTCCAAGGCAGACACTCCGAGAAGGCAGCCTCTCAAGCACTTGTCGTGCATTTGAAAAAGCACCGTATTTGGCATAACAAGAGCATTGCCCAGCACAATATTCGTACAGTAACCCCTACCGCACAATCTCGTCATGGATTTGGTTCCCCTTGTCAACGGCTCCAATCGTGGCATATGCTTTCAAAATGTAGGTGTAGGTTACTGCACCTGGAAGGATGCCCTCACGCTGCATATGCTTTCAAGA
>JAODKW010349471.1:0-10125 GCA_027576515.1 Dryopteris marginalis
ACAAACACACCCACCAAAAAAAAAAAACAAAAAAACAAAAATAATTTATTTCTTCTTCCCATATTTGGGGGCGCGGGGGGGGGGATAATGCTCATCAAGTATGGTGTTACTAACTAAAGCTAGAGAGAGAGATATGCTAAACTCATAAAAAATGATTGAAAATATTAAAAATAAGGAGATGAGAAGGCAACTCATCAATAAAATAGGTGGGAGACCTCTCTCTCTCTCTCTCTCTCTCTCTCTCTCTCTCTCTCTCACATAATCTCATGTTTGATGCTTGCTATGAAGGTCAACATTCATGATATTGTCTCTTGGAAATGAGTCCAAGTGACACAAACTCCCATGTGTTCTTTTCATTTCTACTAAGTGTGAAACAAAGTTCTTTTTTTCAAAAAACAATAGGGTTATAGAAGTTTAACGGATATTTCAAAAGAAACCACATACTCTTCATGAAAATTGGGTTATTTAAATTCAAGGTTTTTTTCAAAAGAATTTATATATTTTTCAAAATTTACCATTTTCTCATGCTGCAAACTTTTATATCACCATTTTCTCATGCTCCAAACAATTATATCACTAGCAAAACCTGGTGTGCACCTCAAAAAATGTAAGTGTATTGCATGCGTTCACTAAGAGGGGTATTTTATTTGATAGAATTTAGAAAAACTTACAGGATTACATTTACTGGAGGTGTTTTTTAATGGAAATTTCAAAAACATTCATAAGTTTATTACGGAAGAGGGGTCATTTTGTTCTTTCTTATAGGTGAAACCCCCTGAGAATCCAATATGTTATAGTTGTATTATTTTTTCATAGGTAGAAATTAAAATGTTGTAGGTGTGTTATAATTGTTTGCAAGTATTCTATGAACAATAGTGTGAAACCACTTAGCATAGAGATATAATATTCTTGGAAGGAATTCCAATGCTTTATATTACCTACAATGAGTGTGTGAGAAAGTCCCTTTTCCTAAAAGGACTTATTTTCCTTAACCATGAAATTCACCAAAATTTCTAGTGAATTGTTCCAGAATGAAGGAATTTATAATACCTTCAAAATTTAGCTAACTTTACTTCTTTCTACCTTGAATTTTCAATGGTCTCAAGGATGACTTGAGGTGCACCTTTCCCCCACACTCTTCTCACTTGATCACAAAAATGGGAAAGAAAGTTGTTGACTACCACTCTAGGCTCAAGTTGTACTTTCCTTGTCAAGTGCCTAGACGGTCACTTTTCAAAAATGTATACTTTGTGTATACATTAGAGGGTACAAGGGGTTTATTTATGACCCTCAAAGTGTAAATACTGCATGTATATAGGAGTATTATTAATAATCTCTTGAACGCATGTGATATAGAGGACTTCCAAAGAGTGATCGCCCTAGGGTCAAGTGATGGCACATCCAAAAAAAAGAGGAAAAAAATACTAGACTACCACTCTAGACTTAACCGGCACTTTCTTTGCCTTTGTGGCATAATCAACAAAAAGAGGGAAAATTATTTTTGGGTGCCACTCTGGGAACTTTCTTGCTCGCCTAAGATTACTCATTGAAAAGAACACATTGTAAACATCTTTGTATGGAAAGTTAGGAGTCTTTCTAAAAGCTTATTACTTGCTTAAATATTAAATGGTATAGATCAATTTGCTAGCAATAAGCTGTTGTAACGACCAAAAGTAGTGAGCTCACTTCTCATGATAATATGTATCACAAGGAGAACTTTTGATCATGTTTAAAATATAGATAGCTCACTTCCTAATGATATGTTTGATAGGGAGCACTTTTGATCAAAACTTCACACTTTTCCTTAACTACATAAATTTATGCTTTTTTTAATTTATTTGCAAGTGTAATCATTACAAACATGTAAAAAACATTCTAAATGTCTAGTTGTAGTTTCATGATAATCATGCTATAAATCTATGGTAACAATAGCTTGTTAGTTTTTAAGGTGTATGAGACCGTCAAATCTAATGCTTTTGATCTAGTAATCTCAAGTTTTTAGCATCTTTACTATTCCTTAGTAACAACACAAGGAAGTGGATTAACCTTAAGTAAATACCTGCACAAACCATATGAGTTCTCACCAAGATAGAGTTTCAAATATGAGATCAAGAAAAATAGTTTTCATTTTAACTAATCAAGGGAAGAGCACACTCACATTTCAAAATCAAAAGGCTTTATCAATAAACACTCTCTAAAATTTGTAATAATTTTCCAATAGGTAAACAAAAATGAATATTGTCATAGTTTGCACTAAAAAATCAATTTCCCTTATTTAATAGGCATATTGTTTTTGTGCAAAATCTTTGATGTGATTTTGTATGAGCAAATATTCTTTTGTTTCACCCATGTTAAGATACTTTCTTTGATGGAAAATTTGTTTTGTTTCAGAACCTTTATATTTCAAAGTGATCTATTAATAATCACTTAAGAAAAAGGCAGGTCATCGTAAATTTTTAACTAGTTTTTTGTCAAATGCACAAAGTAGTATGCATTAACAAAAAAAGGAAAAAGAAAAGTATAACATATACACCTCCTCACAAGTGGGAGGTCCACTAAAGTATATGTAAGATAGCACGTGCGTTCAACAAAAGGGGTTTTATTTCTTTAAGGAGTTATAGAAATATACATACATAAGGGGTACTTAAAATCCATTTTGTTGAACGCTCATGCTATAGGGGGCTTATACATAATGAACCCCCCGAGATGTCAAGGAGGAGGGAAAATATTAAATCTTAGAGGGAAGGATTACCTATTGGGACATTACAATGTTGTGGGATACCAAGAGAGGGGGTGCACAACAAGGCCGCATCACAAGGGAGACGTCCCCAACATAAGGAGTTATAGAGGAGGTGTTCTAGCCTCGTGTAGTAGCCCCAAGCTTGATTGTCAACATGGCCAATCTATAAGTCTAATGCCAAACCTATCTCCTTGTCTAAAAATTTAGACATAAATGTTTGTTGATACTATATATCCTTGGAGGTCTTTCTATAGACTATGAATAGCCTCATAAACTTGCACAACATTTGACAAGAGAGGTTAGGGACATCAATGTACTTGTCTGCTATGGTGCCCAATGTCTCCGCAAAACTCTCTTCTATTAAAATCTCATATGGTAGCTTTGGGAAAATGAGTATATTGGGGTTTTTTTTTCTTCTTATGCTCAAATTCATCCCATGAATAGCGATGGGCTATGAGGCAAAGGCATGGATCCATTCAAAGTTCCTTAAGCACAACCACATGTTCTTTTATTGTCTTGTACTTGGCTATAAAGAGCTTCCTCCACTCTGACTGACTCCTCATTGACTCTTGCCACTTGCCACTTTCCCATATTGACGGCTTAGTAACCTCCCAAAGTCATATGATCCTTATGCTCTGTAAGAAACCGCCATGTCTTGTGTCTGACCTTGGATCTGATCATATACATGGGTAACTCATCATCCACTTTCACATCAGCTGCAGCTTTGAGAAATTTCATGTGTCTCTTTGTCAAAGTATTTGAAAAATTTGTTCCTCTTTTGCATGTTGGTAAAGAGATTGAGGCCGGATACTATGTTTGCCTCTAGGAAGAGTGTTGCTGCTCTTGCTTATGAAACACATACTCTCCTCTTTCTATCATTTCCCTTTGTTTCTTGAGCTTGTTCTTGTACTTGTGGTGGTGGTACTAAAGGAGCTTTGGAACACTTTCTTACCGCCACTTGAGCTGGTAAAATAGCTAGCTCATTCTTTAAGGTTACCAGATCTTGTGTGAGAGAAACATTTTCTAGCCGCTAATAAAAAAATGATGTTTTTTGCTTGGCTCAGCTCTTTAATGCTCTCATTCCTTAAGGTGGTTGTGGTGGCTGATGTCACACTTGTCCTTCTTGCCTTAGGTGCTCCTCTCTCCATTGCAACCTTCAAGATTTGATCTCTTAAATCAAGCTAGTTGTGGGTGAGCCTTATTCATCCATTTTCCATAAGTCATTTTGAGCATTGGATAGCTCTTTTGCTAAATCCTTGGCCCTCTTGGCTTCCTCATCCTTTGTCATCAAAGCCTCTGCAAGCTAGACTTACATATATGCTACCTAGGTTTCCTTCATCTTACTTGACTCTTTTTCCTTCACTAAGATTTCTTGCTTCTTGTTGATGATCTCTTGAGATAGATCATGCTACTTCTTGTAGAAGTTTGCTTCATTATTCATTGTCAACATTTCCTCTTTGTTCTTTGAGTTCTCTCTCTTTAGGTTCTTCTACTTTCTTGCCATAGAATTTTGTTTGGTGACAAGATAAACCACAACATCAGCACTAATGTTCTTGGCAGCATGATTCACCACATTATGTTGAATGGTCACTGCCGCAAGCTTTGTTAAACCTTGCATAGCCCCCTTAAGTGCAACATTAAGCACTTTTGGATCCTGGAATGTGGGGATGCTCTCAAATGAGGCTTGCTTTAGCAATGTTGAAAATTGCTTCCCCATTGTATTCGCATTTATTTGCACTTGAAGGTGGATCTTTGTGGCTGCTTTTTTCTTGATATCATGAATTTTATTTTGCCAATCCTGCAAAATCTCCTATTTAGAATTGCCAAGATCCTCATTCTTGGCCAAGCAAGTATTTCTTGTCGGACTACAAGTCAGATCATCATCATATTTTTTGCTTGCTTTTTTATTCCTCTCATCTTGCGGTGGTGGTGTGACCAGCACTGGTGGAGCTTGCATAAATAATGGCCTTTGAGGGATAGGCTCCTTCTCCAGACAATGTTGTTGTTCCTTCTTCTTGTTGTTGAGGCAGTGAAGGGGTGCATAGAGGTAGCACCTTGTGGTGGTATAGGTAGCAATTCTTTAGTGGCATGAGGAGCCGCACTAGACGAACCCTCATGATGGTGCTTATTTTGTTTTATGGCACAAATGGCATGTGATCTCTCATTGGCCTCTTCTTTAGATTTAGTCTTCAAAATCTTAGCTCGTGCCTTACGCATTTTTGTTGCATGCATCCTATCTAACATTTCTTGAGTAAAGGGTTCTTGATAAATTTTGAGATGGCTACCATATATAAAGTTATCCATTTGTTCCCTATCCAATGTTTCCAAATGGATAGCTCCATTAGGGCTTAACTCTTTGATCACAAAAGTTCCTAATCCTCTCATCTTGAACTTTTGCTTGAGGTTTTTCACAGTGTAGAGAAGAATTAGATCTCCATTCTTGAATCTTCCAATCTTGCCATGAGTGTCATGCCATCTCTTCTATCAACATTTTTTGCATAGATCCCCATTACAACAATTGTTCTATCCTTGTCAAGTTCTCTAAGTCATCAATGCATTCTAAGAGCTCATGACCCATCCATTCTAGTTGTTGCGCAATCTATAATGTTGGGATCAATAATTGTATAGGTATGATATCATCTAAACCAAAAACAAGATTGAACAGAGTAGTTCCTATGGCATTCTTATGCACTGTTCAATGAGCTCAAATAATTGACTGTAATTTTTGTTCCCAATATATTCTCTAATTCTCACAACCTTAGTGAAAGTAGTGCATAACGTATTGTTGGTGCTTTCTGCCTATCCATTTGCCTGTGGGTGGTAAGGTGCACTCCATCCATAAATGATCGTAAATTATTCAAGAAGAAATTCAGTAACTTCATTGATAAATTTGACACCTTGATCATTGACAATCTCAATAGGCAGTCCGTACCTCATGAACACTTGCTCATATAATAGCTTGGCCATTGTTTGTGCATCATTCTTAATTGTAGCTTTGGCTTCAGTCCACTTAGTCACGTAATATGTTGATACTATGATGTATTCGGCGTGCGTGTGTATAGTAGGCAGATTTATCGGTCCCACAAAGTCTCTTCCCCACTTGACAAAAGCTCTTATAGCCATGACTGGTCTTAATGGCATCCCATCACCCCAGTTATAATGCTTCATTCATTGGCACTAATCACAACACTTGACATACTCGTCAACATCGCCAAAAAGTGCTCATGGCCACCACAGTCCTGTTGACCATAAAATTAGACGTGATGTGGTATCTTGTGAGAAATATCCACCAACATCTCCTAAATGAGCGTGCTTCAAAATTGAGAGGTAGTTGGTCTCACAGACATAGAGTCTCAAGTTATTATCTTTGCCCCTTTTGAACAATTGATAAAAAATGAACACATATGAAGCAGCTTCAAATTCCATTATTCTCTTGCATTGATTGGGGAGGTTTTCATCCATATGACCACTTTGTGGATAATATTCAATATAGTAACTCCATTTAGGTGTCATCTATACTTAAAATAGTGTTGGTGGTACTTTCCAATTGCAAAGTTGACATAGTTTCACAAAGTCTTCAACACTGCAATAAAGGTTATGCCACCAATATCCTTCAAATGTTGCTCTTTTGGTCATTTCTAAACCTAAATAGTGGTAGCCCCTAAAGCTTATATGGACTAGCTGCAATATATCCTCATATTCATCAAGATTTAGGAAAAGGCACATAAAACCATCCCACCCCATTCTATATAGCCATCTAGATATCAATTGGTAAGGTGCACTATCCTCAATGATAGCCATTTTGTCTGATTTATCACTAAAAATGCATCTCAAAGACTGGATTGTTACAATGGGTTGTGCCCACCTTGGTGCTATTTCAATGACAAACAAATTTGCATTTGGAAGTTCATCATCTACCCGAGTGCATTTTATTTGCAAGCTTTTCATTTTGAGTTTTTTGTCTATTTTTTATTTTTTTCAAGCTTTTTTTCTATTTCTTATTTCTGAAGAGAGATCATGTGGGGTTTTGCATAGACAGGAGTGAAACAATTGTCGAATTGCATACATATTGATAATTAACCCAACACACTCATGGAACAAATGGTTTGGTTTAGGAAACCAAAAATACATTACAATTAAGAAATTCCACAGATGAAAAAAACATATAAAGGAAGACAACATTTTGATATTTAATATTGTCAAGACAATTTCTACAATATTCAGACGGCTCTTAGATAATAAACTACAAGGAACAACATATACCAAAATCTAGTACTACTAGTGGGCACTCTGACCATACAATGCACTTGCATCATTGTTATCATAAAGGTAATAGAATTTTGCATGGCTGCCCAAGAATGAGTGTAATATCCATGGGACAAAGGGTAGGCTGATGAATCACCATGTCTTCCGTAGGTTGAAGTTGTCTGAAACAACAAGAGACAACTAACCTCTTGAATGTAGGCTTTATTCTAGGAGGTGTGCAAGGCAAGGTTCCAGGACAAAATTGAACAACTCCATGTAGCATAAGGCCAAAAACCAGAGGAGATGGTTGTATGATAAAGTGGAAAGAGAAGTTAGGAAAAAATAACCACCAAGAATGCATTGATAGATCAAGTTGCTAGAGGCAGAGATTGTCCGTGAGACAGAAGTTATTCATTGGTGAGTCTCATATTTTGTGGGTTAACACAACCACATCAAAGGCTGAAGGCTTTGCTTTTGTAGTCATTATATGTTCATACCCAGACTTTGTTGTGCAAGAGGTGAATAAAGAATCATATATGCCATGTGAACATCTTTACTTTGTTTTCATAAGTTCTAGGACTTGATCCCAAGGTCCACAAATACATGCATCAAGCAACACTTACAAAGTAAGAGTTGAGCCAGGCACTTTTGGGCCACCGCAATCTTCCATCTACTAGTCCCAATTAGTACATTCCAAGGTTACCTATCAGTCCCTATTAGTGAATGCATTTTGATTTATGTTAGATCTGCCCTTTATTTGTGTTACCTACTTGAGTAGTTCCTAGGTTACATGAGAGAACATGTAGATTTGATTAGCTCACCAAGATTTTTGTGCTTGACATCCCTTCTTTAATGTTTTGTATCTAGATTATGATGGACATCCATTCACTAATGTTTTGTATCTACTTTTAATTTGGTTTTTGCTTAAATTAATATCCATATTTTTTTATCTCTTTTGTTATAAGAACAAAACATGAAGACTTAGTTTGTTTTGAAACTTGGAATGCAGATGTGTGTTGATTATTTTAGTATATTATTTTAAAATGGAGCTGAAAAAAAAGACACACTTGCTCGGTTTCAATGGCTGCTCGAAAAGTAGTTGCTTGGTTATAGGCAATCGGTTATAGGCAATCCTCACTACTAGAAAACCCTTAGTATACTGTGCGTTCTAGAGGTATTTAAAAAACCCTTGACCTAATTTTTTCCCCCTAATAAAACAACCCCTATTTACTTATGAACTAACAAATTTTTTTTCTATAGTTGAATTAAAAAACCCCTTTTGTCAATGTAATCTTGTTAAATTTTCTAGATTTATATAATTTAAAAACCCCTACATTTGAACTCACGTGGTACACTAACATTCTAAGTGGTGAACCCCCCGAGATATTAACTATCACCTGGATTTTATCCATGTCCGTGGATATTCCATGCCTAGACACTATATGCCCTATAATCTTAACTTGCCTAACCATGAATTGCACTTTTTAGGATTAAGGCACATTTGATATGTATGGAATTGGATGAAGGTCTTCATGAGGTGGAGTATATGCTCATATCCTAAAGCAGAGTGGACACATAGGTCATCCATGAAAACTTCCACGAAGCTCCTTAGGTATTCTTTGAAAGCATGGCACATAAGCCTTTGGAATATTCTGGGCGCATTAGTTAAACCAAATGACATAACACAATAAGAAAAATGCCCCATTCTGTTGGGAACCCAATATTGTGTTTGTCGCCTAAGGCCACGGACAATTGATTATATCCAGGATCTCTCCGTTTTTGTTTTTGCAATTTTGACCTTTTAGGGCTAGATAGGGGTTTTAGGGCCCAATGAACACAATTGTCAAGTAAAATTTGGCAAAAGGCATTTCCTTTGTCCTACATGTTCAGATCGACAGTTTGACAACTAGGATCTTTTTAGCCTGGGTGAGTCAGCATGTGATGTTGTCAATGATCCCAACTATGGGCTCAAAATTGAATTTTGAGGTCTAAATCTCCCTATGGGCCTAAATTAACAATTTGACAGCTTTTGCAAATTGTCAATCCAGGTTCCAGAGTAGTGACTTTCACAATTTTTGGACTGGAATCTCTAAGAAAAAGTTTCAAGCGGGTGTTGAGAAGACGATATCCCTCCTAAATTTGGATTGCGCAAAGAAAACACAAAAATTTAGTAGAAAACATGATCGCAAAAACATCCATATTTACACTTTTATCATACAATCATGCACATGCGTTTCTCATACACATGCTTTTAACCGTGCCGATTATCGATCCTAACCTAATGGCAAGATGACTCAACCGCAAAAGGGCAAAGGTTTGTGCAAGTTCCTTCACCTCCTAATTCCTATAACAAATATGCTAATCCTAATCCTAAATGCCCAATCACTTGATTCACCCCATCGACTCAAAGGAGATTTTGAAGAAAAATTGCAAGAGAAAATCAACTACTACATGGTTACATCTCTGTAAAACCTACTACCCAAGCCTATTCCACATCAATGGTGCCAAAAAATTGTGCGGTTTTTGTATAGCTTTTGCTAGATTGACACCCCACCACTTGAAATGTCAATCCATGTCTAGTACATTGGCTTCGGTCTCGTCATGAAGGAACTCACTAGGCACAAGCTTTGCAAGACGATGAGTATAACCAATGCTCAAGTCATAACGAAGGTTGCAAAGAGTTTCCCTCAAGTGTGAAACACTCAACTATCCCGCATGATCACCCCTTCTCTACCTACCTTTTGTGAACCCAACATGGGAGCACACACGGGGAGCAAGAGCCCAAATCCCTCCTTCCACTACCACTTGTGAGGCTCTGTAATGCCTAGTCCTACCCTTGCTTCTATTAATCCCTTCCTACTCTAATATAGCTTAATCAAGAATGAGAGAAGCAAGCTTAAGATTAAACAAACATACATGAGACTTAATCAAGGCACACAATATCACAAATCATGCATTCAAAGCACCAATGGTTGAGAGAATGAGAATGATAGCAAGAGAGAGAGAGAGAGAGAGAGAGAGAGAGAGAGAGAGAGAGAGAGTGGGGGGCACCCAAAAAACTTTATATTTTTTTTAACAAAAACAATATAAGAGCAACCAACCACAAACAATGACCTATACATACATCTTTAAATCATGTG